>JAQGBX010007747.1:0-11134 GCA_034698745.1 Megaphyllum sjaelandicum
CAGTATATAGTCCAAAAAACCACTATTCATAGTGATAGTTATAGTGACCGTATACTGATCTTTCCACCAGGGTATTTTTAATTATTACAAAAAATTGATATGCATCAACGAGTAAGTTTTGGTCAGGGAAAAGTCAGGGAAATTGAAAATGGAAATTTTGTGGCTACTCTGTTTTTTATATATACAGTTAACAAAAACAGAACTTTTTCGAAGACGCCATTAATGCGCGCCCCCCAGTGGTTGAAGAAGACGAACACCACCTGGCGGCCTTCGCCGAACGCGTCAACCGCACAAAAATACACAAAAGCCATTCGCAAAGTAAACAATTTGCGTACAATTCCTCCGCGATAAATAATGGCTGCAGCCAGACGCGCTTACACACAGAGAGCATCCCGGGTGAGAAAAGCCGGAAAAAAATAACAAGAGTTGGTAGGAAAAAAAAAAAACGAAACAAAAATAATTAAAAAGTCAGAGGAAAGAAGAAAAAAAACATGGCGGGGTGAGGAGGAATTCAGCAGGAAGTGGGAATAAAAACAGGGAGGCAGGAAAAAAAGGGGTGAAACGGGGATATTTATAGATGGTCTCGAGAGGATAGAAACCTCGACCCGCAAATGGTTAAAAAACTTCATCTTCGGACAAGTTCAATTTCAAAACCAAAAATTCCAGATGCAGGCAGCACCGTAGGTACCTTATGAAGGTGGAACCATCCGTTAATGGAAATTACGGCAAACATAGCTTCGGACATTCCGTGAAAAAATTTCAATGAATAATCCGTTATGAGAAATAACTTCATTGAAAAAATTTCAATACACATGTTTTTCCACAGTTGACGAAGGTGAATAACTAGAAATTACGAAATTCGCGCGAATGGCAATGCATGTTTGTTTGAAAAGTTGAACATTTTTCATCATTTTCATTTTCGACATGCGTAAGGGTATGCATTCGTGGGCACTTAAAAGTAAGAAAGTTAATTTTTTTGACCACTAGCGCTTACCAGCGGCAAACAATTGTAATTTAAATGCATCACCAATTGTTTGCCGCTGGTTGGCGCTAGTGGTAAAAAAAAATTAATTTTCTTACTTCTAAGTGCCAACGAATGCGTACCCTAAGCAAGTCAGGGTTCCCACACTTATTGAATTGCAAATGAAATTCCCCTGACCTTCCCAGGTTTCCCAGAATCAATATTGCATTTTCCCCTGACCAGTTTTTATGCAATCAAAATCATTAAAATAAACTAACCTACCATTATTGAGAATTGCACGAAATTCTTTGGCTGCATCACCCAATAACTTTTGTTTTTTTGGGTTCTAAGATTTCCTGTGTTTAATGTAAAAAGCCTGGCTGGGTAAAAAATCCCCTGACTTTTCACACAACTTCCTAAAATCCCCTGACAATCCCAGGTTTCCCAGAAATGTGGGAACCCAGTCTGTTCTCTGGTCACTTTTTAAGGTACATTGGCAATGTAAAAATTGCAAAAAAGACAACACACAGTGGCAATGGTCATAGTGATAACAATAGACGGGTAGTCACTGGTCACTTTACAGAGAATTTTTATGAAGGAAATGTACACTAGAAAAAACAATACATTAAAAGTGGTCACCATTCAAAGGTGGTCACTTTTCCAGGTTTTACTGACAGTAATTATGAATTCGATGCAAATTTACAGAATATTCATAGGATAAACTACCAAAATACGACCTTGAGTTAACAGATCTTTCGACTCGCGCGCGAGCAGCGCCATCTATCGCCGCGTCCAAGTTCCTCCCAAAAGTCCCCAAGAAAGTCTTTCGTCTGGTATGACATGACGGTGGCACATTCGAGAGTCAATGAAAAAAAGAGTAGAAGCGTCGCATCTCGGTGCATTGGCTTCGGCAATGGCTCCTCCGAGGGTTGGCCGTCTTGTTAAATTCGGGCTGAAATTGCCCCGCGCCGGCGGTCTAACGAGGACAATTTCGCAATAATATAAAAATGTGTCAGGTGCAAAAAGGCGAGATTTCGAGATTAGATTCGAAGCCGCTTTCATTAAATTTGATCAAATTCGATGGCGAAGGCGGAGCGCAGATTTCCAGAGAGAGATTGATGCCAGCAATAAAACGTAATGCTGCAGAAATTGGCTTTTAGCGGCGACGCCGCCACGCCAGCGCTGGCGTCGCCAAAAGTCCCCGGATTGCGCGCTGGCCCAAAATTAAATCAACGGCTTCGTTAGATTGCGTCTCAACTACCCCAATCTCCTTTTTAGCCAAGCGTGGCACAACAGGAAATCGCGTATTAAACCGCGTTCACATAATGCGGAAAAGTTCCCCGTAATTGGGACACGAAAGCCGACGACGCCACACAGGAAGGACCCTCCTTCGGCGCGCCAAAAATTAATGTTCCCCATCATCATTATAAAGAGGGGGACACGTCGGAGAAATCATCTTCGTCGATTGTTGAGTGACGCGAGGATGATGCGCCACTAGCTGCTGCTAACACCGTTCTTGATTTGACCGGGACGGTAAGCCGCTGTCGCAAGCTTGGTCCATCCCCCTAATTTTGCCCACTGTTGGTCATTCCCCCCATTTTTAGTTTTGAAAATAATGAGCGTATTGTGGTACTGTTCAGCCATGCGAGGATGGTCAAATGTTGAGCCAGCTTTTGCATGGATGCATGGTGTCTGGATTCTTGATCAGGGTCAAGACGGATGGGACAAAATTGTTTCACATCGTGCCAAAAATCGATCCTCTAGTCGTCATAAAACCAATTTTGACGTTTTTCACAAAATTCTATACAAGTTCAATTCAATCCCTTACCATGAAGTTAGTAAATAGTACCATGTGGCAGGGGGGATCATCATACAATTAAAATCAGACTAAGTACAGTCTGGCCATGATTGATCCCAAAATCGCAATTTAATTAATTTTCCCGTATTTAGGATTTTAACGAGGACGGTGGGATCGGATAGGAAGTATAATAAATATAATCATAAGTATAATCATATAGTTGGTAATATAAATAAAAAACTATCAACGAAAATTTTGTTCCGAAAACAAGACACTGGAGCAGAGTTGAAGACCTACTATATCCTGCAATTGTTTTTAAACGTAGAACTATGCAATCTGAAGATGCAGAGAATTTACAGTATGAAGACATCATTATCAGAATTTAAGAAATGACGTCACCATCCAAATTGTAATGGATGACGTCACTAGGCAAATTATAATGAATGACGCCATAAGACAAATTTTAATAAAATACGTCATCAACCAAATTTTATTGAATGACGTCATCACTTAAATTTTTACGAATGACGTCATCACTTAAATTTTTACGAATGACGTCATCACTTAAATTTTTACGAATGACGTCATCATAAGAATTATTTTGTCTTACGTCATCAGAAGTTTTTGTTTCACGTCATCATAACCACTTTGATGTTTGACGTCACCATAAGCAAACTTATGAATGACGTCATCAGAATTTTAGTTGACGACGTCATTTATTAAAACGAAACATTTCTCTGGCAATTAAACGTACATATTTTTGAACGTTTAAAAAAAGGCCCGTTAAAATGTCGAAAAAATCGAAAAGATTTTCGGACATTTAATAAGGCATTTTTTTCGGACATTTAGACTAGCATTTAATCGGACATTTTTAGGACATCTGAAACTCCAATACCACTCTGCTGAAACTGGGCAAATAACGTACGTGGCATCTGCGCTCATTTGAGAATGAGGGTAAATAATGTAAGACAAACAAAGTCTATATATGAAAATATTTATGTGAAGATCCCATGAAAGTCTAGGTGAGCCCCAGGGGTCGGTGAACCACAATTTGAATAACACTGCTGTATAACACCATCCCAAAAAAACTGCCCACCACTAGAGCACGCGTGTACAAATGAAATTCGGTACTGGAACAATCGACCTGTGTCTAGAGGGCAAAAACCGGAAGATGGTAAAAACACGTGATTACGTTTTACGCGAGGGACAAACGAAATCGGTAGCCAATCGTACCATCCCCTTAAGGGTCAACAAGAGTAAGATTTTTTTTGTTTGCTATCTCGAGGCAGAGGTCAGATTAAGAAGTTACAGAGAATAGAAAAAGTCCCAACAAATAGCCTACAATCAGAGACCGGAAAACAATGACAATGATAGACGTACATTCATTCACATACACACTGTAAGTGAAATGTAAAACAAAATTAAAGTTGCTCGTTTCTATGAACGTTTTCAGCATTTCATTGTAAAATTAGAAAATAAATTAATTATAATTATTATTTCTATCACGAATATCAGGAAATGAACCATTCGTCACACTTAAATTCATGGCCATCTTTAATGGTTTGAACGTTATTTACAGTAAAACATTGTCCAGTCATGCTGACAAAGAAAATGAACTAGTTGGCTTAACTTTCGGTAAAATTTTAAAATACTTTTATAAAAATTAAAGTCCGATTGCTAATTATTTCAAAAATTAAGAGAACTCATTTCAATGCTTATAATTATTAAATTTGCAAATATTATAATGTTTGCATGGTTGGTGATGTTTATTGCAAAGTTCCGAATGACAATTCAGCAATTTCTTGGTCAGTTTTATTGACCAAGACAAATCAGTAGTTTTTTTAAATTTTAAACAAACATTCACTAACTAATTGTAAAGCTGCATTTGATGGATCGACCATTGTGCCTGCATCCATGGCTAACATTCTGAAAAAAATCAAAATTATTGAATGGACAAAAATGCGGCTTCAGCGAGCTGCATCAAATTTAAATTAACAGTTTCCTTATAATACGTTCAAAAACTCATTCGTTTACAGAATGTATTTTGCTTCATTTAATTCCCATTAAAAATTAAGGGGAAGATGTAATTGAATCGATTAAAAATGGACGAAAATTATCGAAGATGTTGAAGAACGCCCCAAGAGACATTGATTGTCCTTCTGGAGCAGGTTAGTTCCATACAGTTCTGCGATTTAAAAGCTATTTCCCCACTGGAGAAAATAGAGGAACGTTTTGTGGCTAATTACCGCCAGTTGATTATTTAAGTTGTTTCACATACATTTTTACATACATTGTGTCACATACATTGTTTACAACCAATTAGCAACAGAAAGCTCCTTTGGAACGCACAATGAACGCTGATAGTAGCGTGATGGTCAGTGTGCTTGGTGGCGCCACTGCATGCGTTATGCTAGGTGAAAGATTCCGCGTAAAACCCTCCACAAGCGCATCAGCATCACTTGATGAGTGCAGGTCACGTTTTTACGGTACATACATGTAGGCGGCATATACTGTACAATCGATGGCTGCACTTTTGACCAATAGTGATCTGTGTGTCACACTTGTGTCTTAAAATCTGCTTTCGGATTTTATCAGCGCTTCTTGTAAGCTCAACCTGGGTTGGCTATAAGTTTTCTTTGTGTGCGCCCACATTCAAAACGCATGCCGCATTCTTATCCCGCTTGGTGGCGCTAGTGTGCACCGAGTGATAAGCGCCTGCAATAAGCTTCCAGTATTTTCTCACCCTATGGAGGAAATGGGAACTTTCAGTCGCTAATGTTTTAATTGCCAGTTAGTTCTGGAAACAATCTTATGCAAACAATTTAAGTAAAAAATGCATAATAAATTTTCGTAAAAATTATGTGACGCAATTCATGTAAACAAATGGCAGTAATTGCAGCAACAAAAAGTTTCTCCACGTTTCCTCCAGTGTGGTCGTAACTTCAGAGACAATGAAATCCAAAGAAAAATTGCATTAGGTTTGTTTTCCGGACTTGGTTAGCGCCAAATCCAAGAACATTTCCGATACCAAACCTAGCAACAACTCATGTCCTAGGACCGATGACGTCATACTTTCTCGTTAAGATGCTCCCAGAGCAGCATATTTCGTCTTATCGACAGAGTTGCTAACTCCGTCAAAAGATACGAGTAGGCGTCGACTTAAAGTGGGATTGAGTGCTGGGAAAAGGGATCCACGCCATGCACGGTTTAATTACGCGATAAGATCAACGTCATGCAAGACAGTGGCTCAGTGCTGGTTTGCTTACTTTTCCCCTCCCTTAAGTAGGCCATCTTCATCCGATGCGGCGAAATCAATGACAATTGCAGCCACCGCAAACAGACGCTGGAGAAAGTTTCCGAAACAGCGTTTCTCCATTTGGAAGAATCCCGTGAACGGTAATAAAAGTCTTGTTAATTTGGGCGGTAAGTATCATTATAGATTATCGGTCGAGGGAAGCCATGCTCCGATGCATTATCTATATCTTCACGATTTGATGGCGGAATAAGCCAGAAAACAAAAGAGGACGTTGGGGGAGGAAGGCAGAAAAATCCATCCTTGCAACGTTACAGCCGATGTGCTGGGGGGAGGGCAGGCCATGGATGCGGAAGACTTCCACTAAAAATGATGGCTTTTTGTAGCGAGCAGCGTTCCACCCCCACAGCTTTTTTTCCCTTTTGTTGGAACGCTGTCCTAATGATACCATTTGCAGATGCCGAGGAACTGTAATAATACATAACAGCGGCTATCGCGCTAATGCTAAAACGAGCCGATAGAATTGTCATAATGGCCCAAACTTCCAATTCTTGGCGACAATAAATGGGACGTGGTGAAACTGCTCCAGGGCAGCGCCGAAGCCATTAAACGGTAGCCAAATGAGCATCAAAAGTAACCGCATGAGCGAACCCGCAAACTTTTAAACAATTGCTGGAAGCGAGTTTGTGGAATTGGAAGACGAACAGTGCAAACAACAGCAATGTCTTGGCAGAAAATGACATGGAAGGAAATTGCCTCGGATCAGTTTTTTTTTTGGGCGTGGAATTACTAAGGTGGTCTTTGACCACATGATGATGGAAGTCAACCTGGATTTTTATTTGCAATGGAAATAAATGAACATCTATGAGCATGGACACGATGGCATGCTGCACTGCTGAACATCTATGCGGAGATGTTACCTGCCAAATTTCCAATACATAACTGTTGGGGAAAAAAATTGTAGCACATTATGATCGAATTTGAAAACGTCACAAAAATGTATTACAGTATGTGTAAACAGCAGTTACAAAAAAAATCTGGTTGCTTTTCTTTTTATGTTTGCAACCCAATTAAAACAACATTTTTAAAAGCTGGTTCTTAGATAAGTTTAGTTTGTCATCAAGAATTTGAAATTAAAAATGACACTTTCTCACTCAAAACATTTTCATATGCTGAAGTTAGTTTAAAAATAACATTAGGGGCTGTTCGAACACATCTTTGAGCTTTAAATTAAAAAAATTGAGTTAAACATTTTCAAACAAAACCTTTTGAAAACAAAGATCTTTCAGCTTCAAATTGAAAAATGAAAACCAAACATTTGTAAACAAAACTCGCTAAAAACAAACATCTGTATAAAAATCTGTTGCTTTAACTTGCATGCATGTTTAATGTTCGCAAGTTTGCCAATTCATCACCTTAGCAACACGGCATATTTAATCGGCAGTATTGTCAACACAAACCCCTTGAATACGGTATAGAGATTTTTACTATTGTTGTTCCAATATACAAGCATAGTTGTAGTTACTTTAAAAGATTCAAGTTTCATTATTATGTGAAAAACTTAAAAATGGACTTTAGCAGTTGTAGCAGCCTGCCATTCAAATATATTGTACGTTCTTTAACTGCAAACAATGCAATGACCAAATGGATAAATCAATTGACAACAGGCTTTAAGCAAAAGTCTCAAAAATAAACATAATTTAACGTCCTTAATTAGCATTTATACGAAGCAACTATAATCACATGTCAGGTACTTTAATTTAGATACCAAAATTTATCTTGAACAACAGATTGTAAACTAACCAAACCTTTTTGCCCTAGTCAACAAAACTTTAAAAAGCTCAATGTCCAGTTGGATAAAAGCTGCAGCTCACATTTAATCTTAACTACACCCTGTAGTATCACTGATCATAAAATAATTTTACTTTAGTGTCATGTGCATGCACTGCCAAATTAAATATGGCCGACAGTTTTGTGCAGAATTTCGGAAAAAAATATTTTCTTTAAAAATTTCAGGGCTGAAATGTTTTTACTTTAGTGTCATGTGCATGCACTGCCAAATTAAATATGGCCGACAGTTTTGTGCAGATTTTCGGAAAAAAATATTTTCTTTAAAAATTGCAGGGCTGAAATGGTTCACGGGCACGGTCCGGAACCCTTCGCATGTAGTCAAATCATGGTTTTCCAGAACTTGTTAAAAATGTATGGATGAATGCATCAATTTCCTAAATGCGAACTTCGCTTACAAGCGCAATAAAATTGTAATGCAAGTCATACGATCTCATAAAATATCCTGATCTTTTCGAAGCCCATAAAAACTTAGCCGCTTTGATGAAATTTCAAATATCGTCAAACACATTACTTTCCAAATCGATAAGTAAATATACATGCATGCTGAACATGCTATGAATTTGTTTTTGTTAGTGAGAAACGCTGATAGTATAAATGCCATAGTGTACGGTACTACAATAGACGTGGAAATACGGTAGTTAGCATCAATTTCAAGAAATGACAATACAATTTAGCGGAAATAACTGCCGGAACACAATTATTTTTACTCTAAGGAAAATCGTGTGTAATTTATAAAAACGTTTGTACTTCCATATCGTATTTCTACAGATAATGCATGCCACGAAGCCTTCTCTAAAACATCATCCATAAAATACTTTGTTCCATTAGGGAAACAGAATAGCCCATTATAAAAAATGTAATAACATTATTGCATGAAATAAATGAATTCATCTGACAAATACTTTACATATCAAATTGTATAAATGTCGGCGTTTAATATCAAACGCTGGATTTGTTCGGATGCCAATATCTTCAAACGTTAGCATATCCCAGTTTGTTATTCAGAATGCGTATGGATAGAATGCAAAACTAACAAAAAAATAAAACATTCAAATTGAAAGTAATTTATCTTCATGTCTCCTTTTTGATCCCGTGCATTTTATAAAAAGAAACAAAAGAAATAAACCATTTTGAATATCGGTTTCAACAGATAAAACTAACGGGTATAATTCATTGAATGTTCATCACTTTGATTCCCCATTTCCTTTTAAGAAAAAAGAGGAGATAAAAATTACAAATATCAGTTTCATCAGATTAAACTACAAGTATTTAGTAGAAAAACATCGCTATTTCTATTATGCGAAAACTACATGTACAGTATATAAAAAAGATAAAAGTACAAGTCATCTGAACTGATAATTAAAGTAATTTATCTTCAAGTTTCATTCCTATTCTTTATTTTCTTTAAAACATAGAAACTTTAGAAATTAAACATTTATAAATATCAGTTTCAGCAGATGAAATTATCTGGTAGAAAAAATACATTTTTAAACTCGTCTAAATTGAATGTACCCGCTTCGATGCCATATTTTCTTTCAACAAAAAATAGGCAAATTAAGCCACAAATATTTAGAGAGAGAAAATTCGCTTGATTTGCTATGCAAAAACTACATGAAAACGATAGAAATGCATCTCATCCAGTTTAATTCAAATTTAGTTTTGATCCCGTGTTTTCTTTAAAAAAGGAACTTTTGTAATGAAAATTTTACAAATATCAGTTTCAGCAGATGCTACGAAATTATCTGGTAGAAACAAATTATTTTTAAACTCATCTACCTGTATTGCATCACATCACATCGAGTCATCGATACCATATTTCCTTTTAACAAATACAGTAAAAACTCGATTTTACGATCCTCTATTATATGAAAACTGTTTTATGAAAGAGGCTCCTGCCGACCACACCGTGCGTTTTTTGGCTGGCGCAGGCCTGCTCGTAGCAGTAGTCCAGCTATTTCAACTAAAAAATAAGGGATTTGGCTTTGAGATAAATAAATAAATAAAGATGGTGAAACGGAAGAAGATTCATGATTTTTTCAAACCTGCTCAACAAAAGTAATATACATGAACATGTAATGTAATAAAATACTTAGAAAACTTAATTGACTTGTTTCCTATTTTTTTAAAATTGGTTTTTTTATTGTTTTGAGTGTCAAACTCGATTCTCTGAAATTTTCGATTTCATGAAACACCCCTGGCATCAATTAGGTCATAAAATCGAGTTTTTACTGTATATAGATATCTACAGTAGCAGCTGCATAATCAACGAATAAAAATACGAATTCTATATTCCTTTAGCTGCAACACTCCGGGAGCAGTGACGTTGAATTTCAGGGACAAATTGAATTGCATCCACAATACTGTAGGGAGCATTCGCATTCGTCTCTGGCATATCCCTTACAAAAAGTACAGATTGAAGGTTCTGGACAGTTGCCCAGTGATATCGCGCAGTATGTAAATCAGTTGATGTAATTATTTTTAATGGCGAAAATACGTTCGTAAATAGTGTCGGCCCAAAATTTCCCTAGGGGGAATCCGCGCTCTAAACCGAATTAAAAGAGGGACAGAGGACACCCACGGTGCGTGTTACTTTCACTCGATTAGCATGCCAATTTATTCACGTCAGGTTCGCAATCCGGCCCAACAGGTTTTAACCATATGCGTTAATTTGGATGGCGCTTGGTGCTTTTTAAGTAGTTGCTTCAGTTTTTGTGTAGCTTGCGAACATGCGCGCCCTCTACCGGCCCAAATTTGAAATGTGACAAAAAAAATTTCCACATTTTCGGAGGGCAGATTTGCAAAATTTTCCACGTTTCCCGAGTACAAATTAGCATATTGTCCACATTTTCCGTGCCCATTTCAAAATTCTCTTGGTTTTCCGAGTACAAATTTTTCACATTTTCCGAGGACGAAATTGCAAAATTTCTCACTTTTTCGGAGCACAAATTTTAAACATTGTCCGAATACAAAATTTTACCATTTTAAAAAATTGTCATGCATTCCTTTTCCTTTAAAATCTCATTCATTGAATGATCTCCATAAATAATCCGTAAATAATGATCTACAATTGTATATGTTGCATTCCACTTCTGCCATAATTAGCCGAAACTATGGTTCTTCTGAACTTCTGAATTGGAGGTGGGACGATCTGGAGGAATGTTCTGGATAGATCTTGCCAGAAATGCAGGGTTCCCCCAGAAATTTCATTTTCAACTTCCCTGACTTTTCCAGGTTTAAAAAAAATTTCCCTGACCAATGACAACGTGAAAAA
>JAQGBX010007748.1:0-11133 GCA_034698745.1 Megaphyllum sjaelandicum
CTGGCGTTGGTGTTTAGCCCTCGTGTGCAGAAATAGGCCAACGTTAAAAATCCACAAACCAACCAACCAACCATGTTGCGTGAATTCAAAACTGTGGGGCACTGTCTTTGATAATGGAAAAAGCTTCTCTTCTTAATTTTACCTGATTTGGTGATGGTAATCTCCCTGTGGCCAGCTGTAGCAATCTGGTCAGGTATTTTCTTCCTTTGGATTTCTGGATAAGCCTCAGTTGTGCATAGTGCAGCTGGGGTGCATATGTGTAGATGATGGTGAGAACACTTCCTGTCCAGGTGGCTGTTTAAGTTATCCCCTTGTGTCTTCCGTTTCCTTCGTAGGTAACCTAGGTCCATCCCTCGAGGTCAAGGGCCGGCAAATCTCAAATTTCTTTTGCATTTTTCGGCATCAGAAAAATGTGACCTGCACCCTCAATCACTTGGTGTGGGGTCACAGGTCAGAATGTGAGGCGACCTTGACCATTGGGGAGCCTGTCTCACACACGCCCCTGCTGAAACCCCAACTCTCCTGGGGGCATGTCATATTGCAATATGTGCCGTTTGTCTCCAAAGCTGTGTTGGTGTCTTTTTGGAGGCTTGAAGAAAGGCGATGTCAACTTCCTTGTTGTTGCCCTGTAAGGGTCTTCCTTGACCATTCAATCCTTGCTCCATAACTCTCCAACCAATCCATTCCTAACACTAGGTCGTACGGTTTGATGATTAAGACTGCGAAACTCCACAGCTCTTCAAAATCGCCTGCTTTCCAATGGACAGATCTCAGCAAATAAGTTGCATGCATTGGTGCACCTCCTGCAGTCTGGTAGGAATGTTCCTCTGTTAATAGTGTAGCGTTATTAAGTAGCTTCAATTCAACTGCTTTGTCCAGGCTGATGAAAGACTTAAGAGTACCCGCTATCGACTAGAGCTCACAGTTCTACTTCTAGAATCTGTGCGTCCAGTACGATCAAATGTGCGGTTGAATGTCTTATCATGGAGACTGTGGAAGTTGGTTTACGACTCAGTGCAAGTTCACCCAGTTCCAAATGCTGCACCGCAGCCATCCACGAGCCAGGCGCACACCATGCAAGCATCACAGCCAACCCAAAGCTGGCCATCTCGGGTGCCGACATTTTTGTTTAACAATTATCAGGCACCTGTGTCGTGCTTCCCAGTCTACACTATGTCCGTATCCCAGAAGAGCAGTGAGACACCGTACACCAAGAGGCAAACAACCAGGATGACGATGCCATCATCAATAGATTTTTACCAGCCATCTTCAAAATCATGTTGATACCTTTTTTCTCACACTTTTTACATGATTTTTTCTCATTTTTTTCCTTTTTTTGTTCCTCATACCTTATATTTTCGTTTGTATATTTTTTTCTCATTGGAGATTGTTAATCGAAATTCTTGTTCCATTTTTTTCGACCACAATCTAGAGGAGCGGAGTTTAAGGGAACATTCGTTCCCCTCCTGCAAGTTATTGTGGGCTTTACGGCGGTGCAGTATTTTGAAAAGAATTTTCATTCAAGTCAAATGTATCAATAGATTCTTTGCAAATCTTAACAAGCACATTGCTTGTCATAGCAGAAGGCTCTGTAAAATCTACAAATGATTACGTAAATAGGTAAGGAAAAGATGTTGCGCTAGCACCAAAAGGTCCAGGTTGCTCTTGTTTAGTTTCAACATTGCTTAAGTTATCTGAAATATTTATCAAATTTAAATGTTAAGTTACTAAATTACTAGGTTCATTAATCATGAAAAATAAACCATAGCAACTTGGAAATCGATGAAAATGTTAGATACATGTAGATGTATATTATTTATTTTAATATAAATGACATAGCACTAACATTTAGATTAACTAAAAAATCATGTGTGCATATTTCTGAGTCACATAAAAAGTCAATTTTTCTCGAACAGTGACAGGCCAAGGATTTCTTCATTTAGCTTGCTCCCAAATTGAAAACTCTTCAGCTGTGGTTAGATTATAACCAATAGTATTTTAAAAAAAACATTGCTGTACATTCTCGAACATGAAAAAGAACAATATCACTTTGCAATAAAATCTGTGAAACTAATATCAATTCTTTATCACTTTCTTCCAAACCAGTCAAAACTATTGCCACACCTTTTTTGTAAAATAGCCCAGAATTAATCTTGACTTCATCTACTAGGGCAATGTTCTCATCTAGCCTTGGCTGGATATCTTGACTCTGCAAGTCGAATTTCTTTATTGTCAACATAAGCATAGATTCCAATCTACCTTTGTTGATTGTTGTGATTTGAATTTCAAACCATGATACAAGAAATTCTCATTATCAAAGTGATGACTAGAGTAAACATGTTAAGCAATCCATGTCTGATGACTCCGCCAAGCTTTTTAAAATTTTCCACTTTTTGGAGTTTAGAACATTAAAATGGCCTTCCCATATCGTACACCAATGATGTCTTAATGGACCCAGCCTTTAAAGTTGATTGGGAAAATGAATTAAATAGTAGAATTTAGGTGTGAGTTTAGCGTTTGGGAAACCTTTTTTTTAATGCCATGTGGTAAAGTGCAATTTGCTTCCTTAGCTGCCCAATTGTCTACATTAGCAACAGGTAAAATTGATATATGAGTGATTTAAAGTAATTTGATGACATTTATCAGCACCTCATCTCTTCTGTCCATAATTTCAAAAAAATAAGGGCAGTACATGTACATCAAACAAAGTTAGCATGGCTGAAGATGACATGGTAATCCTACCATGTTTCAAAATGTTTTCATCAAATTGAGGTGTTTTCCCATTGTCTAAATTCGAATATTGAAATGGTTTAATTTGAAAATTAAACCATTTTACCGAAAAATACCTTTTTAATTTAATGAAGTATTTGAGGGTATACCTGTAACCTGCTAATTCATGTTTATAACCTTAACTAAGTTAACCATTGACAAGAATATAACGAATCCAAATGCTGGGATAAATTCACTTTAAAACATTTTAATCACTAAATAAACATATGAGCTCACATTATATAATTCAAGACCCCACAAACATGATTTTGTTGAGACACTAAAACGTGTTCAACCCTGGCCGGGCAGGCCTTACATAATTATAGCTATGAAATTCTCACACAACAGGATGGCTCGGGATTCGCATACTGGTTCTCACTTTACGGTGTCTTGGTCCGATGTGATGATTTGGTCTACCAGTTTCCTCCTTTTATCCTTCAAAACTTGGCAAGTGTTCCAGATGAAGTTTTGCATAATCTGTTGTGGAATCGAGGACGACCCTGGATTTCAAACGATTTCACAATTTGATTAGTGAAAGGGGGTCACATGACCATCCCTTCCCTTTTTGCATGCGACCTCGCATGATGCTCGTCTTAGTTTTTTTCTCTAAAAATATAACATACAAACATTCCAAGCACAAAATTTCATCAGCTGCAAATAATAAATCATATTTTTTCAAATCTCCATGCGAAAAAAAACATTAAACACCCTGGGATTTATTTCACACATGACACCCAGTGTCGATTGAGGACATTGTCTGAGGCAGTGCACCTGTCCTGACCATTTTTAAGGACCTTGGTAGTGACAAAAATTAAAAAAGTGACAGGGGACTGACCACATCAAAGGTGCACCAATCCTGATGCAATATCTTAATGCAAAAATCTTATTAAAAAGTTGTATGGTTTGCACAATGGCCAGCACAAAAATGCTAAAAGCTATACGCCAGCCTGCTATGGATCACAGTCGCATGGCTGATTAAGGCTGACCAAGCTCCCCCCCCCACCAAATTCTTTTCACATGAAAGATTACATTATTTTCATATGGAATTTCATTTTTTTAATATAAAACAACTTCGAATATTCTGGAACTACTATAACTGACATACAAGAAGACCTGAGATCAACACGCGAAGAGCAAGTTTCAGCTCCATATGTAACCTATTTTTTTTCGGAGTAAGGTCCATTTTATTGATGTTTTACATATTTGTGTCAGTGAACTTGAATAAATGAACATAACAATAAATACAACAGGTAAAGAATAATCTCAAAAAATTTAACTAAATGCAAAAATGGCGATATTTAATTAAAAGCTATACGCCACGTCAAATGGTCGACGGGATGGTGCTCTCTGTAGAAACAGGAGTGAGCTACCAAAGGTGAATAATGATAGCAGAAAAATTAAGTATTCGATCACACAAGGGGCAAAACCAATCATTCTTTACCGATTTCTGCTTGTGAACTCCACAAGTTAAACATCTGCCTTTCTTTCCCTTTGGACTTAGAGTATTCTGTGCCTAGGCTCATCGCCGGATCGCATAAATTTGATGGAATCTTCGAATTTCTCATTGCCCGATTCGACCAGTGTCAACCGTCCCATGTCCCAGACGTTTTTTGCTATTGTATAAAGATCTAGTATTAAACTAACTATGAATCCAAAAACTGACATTTTGAATTATCAATACTCTTTTCATAGCCATACCTACGATAGCCATACCGACTGAGGAAATGACTTCCTCAGTCGTAGAAAAATTTCTTCTTGTAAGCTGCTTTCTGATCAAGGACAATCATTTTTATCAAAATCACTTGAACAATTCCTAGAGTTAGTCAAAACAGAAAATGTTAATACCTTATGGCGAATTTCACTTGTCCACTCGGTGTATACCGAGTGGACAAGTGAAATTTGCCATCAGCAAACCATCCACAGTGCGACGAACTGACTTAGGTCGCTGTTAAAATTATAGTAAAGCTTTTACAAAAAATTGTGGCAAGCTACCCAGACAACTGGAACTTGCTCCTTTCATTTGTCACTTTTCAATATAATATGACAATACAGGAATCAATTCACGCATCACCATATACGGTAGTTTTCTGCGCTTTACCTCAAATTGTGAGTCTCGTACCACCCCAAAATTTAGTAAATAAAATGTACAATGCACCCGTTGTTGCTTGCACACAGAAGCTCAGTAGCTCAACGTATGACAATCCATGAGGGTCGCACTTTGCGCGCTGGTGCAGCTAATGCACTGTGGACCGCATGCCGGTGCTCTACAGCTCTTGTGATGGATGAAAAGTAGATACCACATGTAATGCAGCATCTCTTTTATAGCTCACCACGTACACTTGGGCAATACAGGTCATAGGGCATGCTGATGAAGGCGTGCAAAGGTTGAATTCATAGGCAGTGGCGCACCAAGAAGGAAGCAAATGACTTTCCGTCATGCTCTTTTGGATCCGTGACTGTCAGATGCCCATCACTGAGTGATAGGGTATGGAGGTGGCAGAAAACGGTCCTGAAGAATCATATGCAGAGCACTCCGGCGTGGGCTGCAGCAGTCCCGGTCATCGCATTTCACAATTTAAAATAATTAAAAACCATTTTTTATTTTTAACTCTTAAATAAAAATGCATTTGTTGGAGCTTGTGCTCGTTGAAAAATTTTAGATAAATATAAAAAACACGCACAAACTATTGAAAATTTATACAAAAAGAAAACAATACATTATTAAATGTGAACAAATTGCCGCTTACCTGAAGTAAATATTGGCTTTCTCTAATGGGCTCGGTGTACTATCCTTCTGATGGCAGGTCTGGGATGCTGGAAGTATCATTGTTTGGGTCTAGGTATTTAGCCACTACTTCATGTCCATCAATGCACACATCAGACCATATTTCAGCCAAAATCCTCCTGCCTTTTTGAAATTATCTATTTCCAGGTTAACATCTACTGTTCTGCCACTGAAGTCAAGATGTGTCCCAAAAGAGTCATGGAAAAGAACAACACCCGTTAGTTCTTGGCTAAGTGGAGCCATGCTCCTCTCCACTCTGTTAAAAGTGCTTCTGCCAGGGGCATTGGTCACAATGAATATTGCATCCAGATCATAGTTTTTGAAATGCTCTATGGCGTGTGTGATCACTTTGCGATATCGTGTCACACTCTCGTCTGGACTACTGTCGCTCGAAATAATAAGGACCGGTTTAACTTTACCATCTCCATTCTTCATAAAATTGTAAAAAGGCTCAAGGGTTAAAATAGTGTTCAAGTCTTGAGTGTGACTAGTTGCAGTTGATGAAGAGCGTTTGCCACTTCTTATTGCTATATAAGTTGGTCCACTGTGTGATACGGCTTCTGGTTGCCCCATCTTATTGGGCTTCACTTCACAAAGAGCATACACGCTCGGAATCAATTTGTGCCTTGAAGCAATCACAAAGTCGTGATCTGGCCGTGACACTTAGTATTCCACGTGCATTAGCAAGGGTGCCTGCTTGTTTGCCGCTGTGAGTCCTATGGGAACACGGGATTTATCATCCTGAGATAAAAAAGTCACAGAGTGAGGGCCGACCTTATGGAGCTCACACAAAAGTATTGGTCTTGGTGTGCTTTATGATGGTCAGGTTCAGGACGGCTCAGCTTCACCGGGACAGTCACTACATGGCGATTAGCCACACGCGTATCTGTCCGTCTAGGCAGCAGACGAATATAAGCAGCACTTCGTGAGATATTGAACCCCAGCTCAATTAGTTTATCAGTGAGCTCTGAAAGTGTATGGACAGTGCGTATTATCTCACATCGGCGCCGCTCCTCAGCAGATGCACCAAACATTGCTAAGTCAACTTTTACTTTTAGCAATTCAGGCTGCTCTTCTTCTAAACGTGGACGTCCAGGGCCAGCACGAGGCATCAAAGACTTTGCCGCATCGGGATTCTGAAAGCATAATTCAATTATTTTTTGCTTCTTTTTTTCCCTGTGCTTCATAGCGTACACCCTCTGTTTTTCTTTAGCTTTGAGCTTCTTTTCCAAAGCATCGATTTCCCGCCGCAACTTGCATGCTTTCCCATGTTTGGTGCCATCAGCGACGAGAGACGCTTTGCGCCTTTCCGTCAAATCCAGCTCCACGCGCAGTTTAACAATCTTTTCCTTCATAATGTCTTGTACCGGACTGCGACGTGCAGCGGATGGTGTGGACTTCGACATGACTTCATCCTCATCTTTGCAGATCACAAGAGGCTTAGTTTTTCGTTTCAGAACACCTGTGGAGCGAAGAACATTTTGATTTGAACAGGAAAAATGGAAGAAAACGTTGCGCATACAAGGGAAGGCGAATAGTATTAACCTGCCGGGGTAGGGTCGTTGTCAAGATCTTGGTCCCTTGGCTGCTGGTCAGTAGTCCCACCCTGATCCAGATTTTGAACCTTTTGAGTGCTCGCCCCAGCCTTACCTGCTCATTCCACATTTTAAACACTCTGAGTGTTCGACCCAGCCTGAGCCACAAACTTTTAGAAAAAAAATTGATTTAAATACAAAAATCAAATATTGTTTCAGTAAATAAGACTTATTTGGTGTTAAAAAGTTACTATAGGTGGGATGACATATGTCCCACCTTTTTAAGGAATGCCAGAGTAGTCCGGGCCTTTATCTCTGCCGCTTCTCTGAGGAGCTGTTCGATCTCATGCTGAACATGCAGCACCAAGTCTTCCTTTTTCGGGAACCTCTGCTTCGCTGCGTTCCATAACTTTGTCACCTCTTCCTGGCTGCACATCTTCGACTTGTTCGTGTGTCTTTTAACGTATGCATTATAATATTTATGATAACTCATTTTGAATGAGTGACAGCGTTGACTGAGACGTCTAGTAATGATACATTTGCCGGCGTATAAAACACAGCAGGTCAGGACTTTAATTGCGTGTCGCTGCCACGGCTAAACAATCGAGAGGCTACTGTGCTTTGTGGCGTTCCCATAACCGCGATAAATACAGTGTAGAATTTTGCCATATTTTAGTAAAGAAACATGTTTTACAGTCTAATCTCGTTAATCTGCACCCCAAGGGATTTGCATCAAGCGTGCAGTATATCGAGCATGCACATTATAGGAAGATCCATTTTTTTAAATTTTTTTTGCATAAACACATTCAAAAACAATTTCATATGACCTCAGAATGCCTTTAATATTCAGCATTTAACAGTGTGAATTACAGAAAATCACTTTGGACGAAAAAATTGGTAATCATGCTTTATTTAGCATGTTTCATGACAGAATTAGTGATAAGATCTTCCTTTTTCGAATTCCTTAACAATCAAAAGCTTCATTTTTAAATTAGCATTGATTTGCCTCTTGGACAGGTTTTAACACTATGAATGGCAAATGTGAAAAAAGTGAACAACCAGGATTTGTCAGATTTACACGTGTTTCATACAGCAGAAACCTAAATCTCTGCATTAAGCCCATGAACATTCTTTACAGTGCAAATTGACTTGTTTCTGCTGTATGAAACATGTGTAAATAAAAATTTTACCTTTAATCTCCAAAGAAAAGGTGTCAAACCATTAAATCCAAAACCACAATGCTGATATTAGGGGTGTAACGACATTCGGAGACCCGAACGTAAAAGAACTACCGGGATCAGAATAAGTAGACAAACTAAGCTACTGATTGAGAGTAAGAAACCAAAGCTCTTTAATATCGAAACTTCGAATAGGCGCATAGCCACGAAACAAAGGAGCTATTCTCAAAACAAGTAAAGCAGAACGACAAATCGAATACAATAAAAGATCGCGCCGATGCTAGTATCGGTTACAAGGTCGCTCTAAGGCTGTTCCCCCTTCCTAGCCATCATAATAATTAAAGATAAAACAACTAACAAATAGTTCAAACTCCCCATAAACCTAATGAACGGGCACAATTCGTGACAGCGAGCAAACTCACGCTACTGCAACGGCTTCATCTGACACCCTTGACGTTCCATTTCAGACTGCCTTGTCTCTTTCTAATCTCTTGTTTATATCTCGAATTCGATGTCACATGACCAAAAAGTCTAAAGAGTTGATGACGTAATTCACGTCATCAACCTAAGGGACCTTGGACATCACGGTCCACTGACCGTGACAATATTTTGAGCAAAAGCAAGCACATTGCCATCAAAAATCTAAAAGACGTTTTTTAAAAAAAGATTAAAACTAGAAAACCAGAGGATCAACCCTCAAGGATGTTTTCATCCAGTGCATTTAAAGATGTTATTGAAGGACGGGTTAATACCACTTCTCATGCTATCACGGATTTAACCGCTAACCCACTGCATGCCCTACTGGCCCATATCTTGTCCAACCCCACAAATGCAAACCAAGCTGTTATGTATGAGAATCGAGATGCAACTAATGCAAATCAATCTGTAACCCCTGTGACCAGAGAAGCTGGAACCTCCAAAAGTACTGAAAGCATTGCCTCTGCAACCTCCGCATCCTCAAGAGCTGTATCAGACGAAATCTGTGATGGATACAAACAGACCAGTTGCTAAAGACCGAAAAACGAAAAATGTCCGAACCACAAACCAAAACGCCACCAGAGATGAACGAAACCAGCATAAACAGACGATACTTTACTGCGCATGCATGCAAAACTTTTTTTGTTTTATTCATATATATTGCGTATCTATTATTTTTTTCTTTAAATGCTTATTTTTATTATTCATATATATATTCATGTTTAATTAGGGATTTTATCGAGCACCTTTATGTTAATGATTGTTGTTTTCACAATTCGGTCACACTGACGACGTGTTTTTTTAAAACTCCGGCGTTTTTTCGATTTTTTTTTCGAAATTACGTTAATTGCGTTAGTTTCGAATTTTTGTTAATTGCATTAATAGCATTAATAGCGTTTAATAGCATTTATAGCTATTTTTGGCATTGTTTCTCAACTTATTGAGACCACGTGCGCATAGATAGGTCTACGAGCACACGCATCGTAGGATACAAAGTAGGAGGAATTACAAGGGAAGTAAACTTTTATTTCACCATTTTAATTATTCTATTTAATTAGATTTAGTTTCTTTTTTTTCTTTTTGAATTACAAACAATTTAATTGCCAACGATTCTAAATAGTACTAGATTAGGCCTAAAAATTGTAATTTTACTCATTTCTAACCCAATTTCTTGTCATAAAACCAAATTATGTTACACCAAAGGTGGGAGTTTCTACTTGTTCTGACAAGGCAGCAGCGTCATGTAATACTGCTGTCCTTGGGAGGGAGTTCAGGAAGCTGAAGGAACTTTTCCTGAACTTCATGTCCTCCCGGCCCAGGGAATTGGTTAGTGTTGGTTGCCAGACTGATTCAGAGCTTTCACCGAAGTTCGTCATGGTGGAGGCAGCTGTGGTGGGAGATTGCACTTTTTAGGAACAGTCTTCCCAAACACATGCAGTCCATGTCACCGGTCCTTGGAAGGTAGTGGGGCGAAGTAAAGGCTATCGGAGGTCTCGTGGGGGAACGCAGACAGCTGGTTTTGGTGCTTCAAGCAATACGGTGGCTAACTGCTTCAGTGCACTGCATTGTGCAACTGATGAAGTACAGTTTCCTGAGGAACCTCGTAAGGTACACCTCCTGGGTGACTCCATTGCCCGAGGGGTTAAGGTCGGCAAGCCTAGTAAGGCCTAACCTTGCGCTATCCCAGGACAAGTGTTGAGCACTTAACATCCCGGGTTGAGTATGTATTAAAAAATGGAGGTCCCAATCCCGTGGTGATGGTGCATGCAGGCATTATCAACTTAGACAGGGATTCACCTAGGGGTTTATCTGAGCGGCTGCATGGTCTAGCCAGAGTGGTCCAACGTGTTCGACCGCAGGCAAGAGTGTTTATATCAAGCATTCTTCCTCGGTTTGACCGTGGATACTGGGGCCAAGTCGGCTTTCCCAATGGGGTCGGACCGTTTGCACAGGAGATTTCGGTCTTCTGTTGAAAAAAGGGCATCATGTGTGTTGATGCCTCGCAGGAACTGCTTCAGAATCATAAGAGGTATTACTCACATGATGGTCTCCATCTTTCTTTCCTAGCTGGAGCTACAGTTGGACTGGCCTAGGAAAACTAGAAACTTCTAATTTGCCCATAAATCTTAATATCAATTGTGAGAGCAGGCAGTTTGATGGTAAATATGTAATGGTTGTAAATTGCCAGAGCATTAAAAACAAATCCTTAAAATTTAGAGAGGCAGTTGAATCACTTGGCTTGGACGTTATTTTGGGATCAGAGTCATGGTTGACTAATGAAATTGTTAATGCAGAAGTTTTTCCTAGTAATTTGTGATATTCCTGATAATTCCAGGGTATTGCCCTCTCCATGTATTTTCTCTCCATAGGAAATACATGGAGAGTTAAG
>JAQGBX010007749.1:0-11132 GCA_034698745.1 Megaphyllum sjaelandicum
AAATTTACAATTGACATTTTCCAAAATTGAAACTGGATTTTGGAAAATATCAATTTTTCACGTTGTCATTGTTCAAGAAATGTTTTTAAATCCTGGAAAGTCAGGGAAGTTGAAAATGAAATTTCTGGGGGAACCCTGTAATGGTATTTTATTAGGAGAGCCATATCTTGACATCGAAAGAGCCACATGTGGCTCCGGAGCCACGGGTTGCCGACCCCTGCCCTATACGAATAGGGGTCTTGGCTATGTGCACGTAAGGATAGGAGTACATTGAACTTGTTTTTAGTCGCTTGAAACTGGTGTCACTTAGTGGTATTGCAGAAGCTTACCACGAAGCGACACTGGTTTTCCTAATTTCCCAGTGTCGCTTAGTGGTAATTAGCGTCTGCCATACTAAGAACACAATTTCATATTCTACTCAAAAGTAGTCTTACATGAAAGTTGATTTCCACATTCGGTCTTGGAATGTGACCGTTGCAAATCGGAGCTTATTACCGTCACATTTCCCCTATTCTGATACATGTTCTTTGATCAATTTAAACTCTGAAAAAAGTACTGTGCGCATTTCACCAATAGCATTATAGTTATTTGGTAGTGTAACGTAGGCTACAGTTTTTTACGAGAAATGGAAATTCGCATATTTATTGAACATTCCATAAAAATAGCGTTTTCAAGAGTTTCAAAGATTTTATAGCACGAAAATATATGGATAAAGTTTAGCAATAAGGCCTACATAACTCAAATCTAAACTAAGCCCAAACCTTTTACATGAATGCACGTTTTTAGTCATTATCTATAGCTGATTTACCGGTATTTTTTGATTATGAACTTTCCGTTTCAACTGGAGTACACTGGAATCAGGTGTAAGTTTTGTCTTCGCTTTTTTTGTCAGATTTGATCGAGATCTGCGTGATAATTAAATGTCGTACATCAACGACATAAGTTGCTTAAAACGTTACGCGTTCTTGGTAATTTGGGTCGATATGCATTATTAAGTCTCCGCTGTTTTTTCTTAGGACTTGGCCGATCCTTTGATCTCGTTATTGATTTACGTGCCCAGACTCCAAAGAATGCATCGTTTAATCGTTATTTGACATACTAAACCTACGTTGCTGTGGGTGGCCATTTTAGGACTCTTTGTTGTTGGTGTTTGCCAACCTTTGGGGGGCTTAAAATCGTTCCTCTTTCTTTTTCGCGTGGTAATTATGGGGCTTTTATGGCCTTTGTTTTTCATGTCATACGCCCATAGACACCCGTTGACGCAATTGTCCAGCACATTTACACGAATGCAGTTCACTCGTATGACACGCGTTGGTAAATATTTCGTGACCGAGTCGCAATGTGGCGAATTGTTCCCAGCGTACGTGGATCGGATGAAAATCGATAGACGTACGCTCCGTGAAAATTCAGTTAGATCCATTCTAGCATCTGGATGAGTCGGTTGGTGCATATATCCACCTTTGGTGAGGTTTACGCAGACATTGGTGTTCCGTAACTTCACATGTCCGTTTCTCGGGTCCATCGGTGAGTGCCATTCTGATTGTAACTTATGTTGTTTTGGTTCGCCAGAATTTTCGGAAAAGGCAAGACGAGATAATGTCTTCATAATCATTGAACTCGTTAATGCAATGGAAAGTTTTTTTGGAAGAGGTAGTTTTGCGTTCGTTTTCAGAAACATATTGTTATCGCGAGTTTTCGAATAAATAGTCAAACGGTTCCACGGTCTGGTGCTTCTTAACCGATGTGCTGTAGGTAGCGAAGCCTAAGCACAACAATTGATTACTAGTTTTTAAATTTCTTTTATAAAAAGTATTTTTGAGTTGGAACAGTACACTGTACCTGAAACTCCTAGAGGTAAGATAGCTAGAAGACTAACTTGAGGTTTCTAAGCTACTTTACTTAGCATCTTTCGTTCTTTAAGTTGTTGGTCGTAAAACCTGTATGGTGACCATTGCAAAAACGCTCTGTGCCATTACATCACACGGTCATGTAGAACCATGAACTTACATTCACTGTCTATAAATGTAGAGTGCAAGTGACGTATGTTCTTTTATTGATTAGCATTGGAATTATCACTCACGGTGTGGAGTATGTGCTGTGTTAAACATGTTGCACATGAAAGCAATATGAATTTCATTCCTGTTGGGGCATTTTAATTAGTCATTAATACTCTTTAAAACTACAGTATGTCTCGACGAAGTTTTGCATCGTACATACGTGTACACTGTCTTATTTGACATAAGTTGGGAATGTAAAAATACCGTGGAAAAATAATGAAGTAATGAACAAAGAATTAATCAATAAAAATAAAGGTGATTGCTCAACCGTACTTTAGGATGGTTCATAAAGATGTTTAGGGAAGCGAGGGTTTCATTTAACGACGTAATTTTCAACAATTTACTTTTATCCCCCAAAAAATATATATTTTTGAAGTACCGTAACGTTGTTTAAAAAGGCTATCATATCAGTGATGATGTACTGTACATCCCGTGAGCCGCACAATCATTTACTGTAGATATTATCCTATATTTCTTCATCATGCAATTAGTCACAAGTGGAGTACGTTTCTTTGATTTGTTTTAATATACAACATGCCGTATGTTCTGCATGCACTTTGTGTTTATCTCATGGCCTGTCCACATCAATTAGGCAGACCACCTCCTGTGTATGAGGTACATGTAATGGAATTATGATTATGACAACGCATTGGCGATACCGTGTATTTTAAGTATCCATTATGGGCATATTATTGTAGTACATGTAATTAATGTTCTACAAAGATACGGTATGGCCCCTTACAGATGGCAAATTACTTTACGATTGTCGAAAAGGTGAATTACAGTACCTCTTCAGTCCGAATGCAACTTACTGATGTTCAATACATGTACAGTGTATTTGGATTGATGTGTATACCCGGTATACCTATAGTCATTTTGTTTCGTTCCTTCAGTTATAGGAATTAATGTAGATATGCTTACATTTAGAATAATTGGCATCAAGTAAAGTATATAGGCTACATCTCATTACACTGTGTAAGTTTATGCTTTTTGGTGCTGGCAAGAGGAAAGTGTAAGGCTGAGCTAGGAATGACATCATTGAATATGACTCTTTTGGCAAAACATCTTGTACACTCCGATTTAACGCACAAAAATTTATACTTATAGACACTATACCTTTGATGCATTGGTGTAAAAGAGATGCTTCTTATATATTTGATTAGGTTGCCGATTGAGATGACTAATCATTTCAAAATACTGCATGACATCAAATTCACGTTGTATGAAACAAGTGCAACACAATGTTGGTTGTCATTTTAACGTCTTTCTTGGATATCCTCTATCACGTCTGCACACAAAACTAATCGATCAGAATGACTTGTGCTCATTCAACATGCAACTAATTGATATCATTTTTAAAGATTCTAAGTCATTTTATCCAGGGATTAAATGATTTCCCACAGGGTTCAATGTTTAGAAATACAATCATCTATCAGCTTGGAAAACAAGCCGAAAATAATTGAATGTATGATATTAGTTCTATACGGACTTGACTATAAGCGATACTTTGAGTGCCTTTGAGAATGTCTCATGAGAAATTTCTAATGTAATTTATAAGAGCCTACACTCAAACGACGGATAAAATTTTAAGATTAACTGAAATGCGTTAATAATAGCTTAAATCTTGGGCACAATCTCTGAAGAAAAGTTATTCAAACTTCTACGATAATGACAATACATTGCAAATTAATTATGTTACATGTACTTGTATTTTGTAATTTCATAAAACGCATTTTACTGCATTTAGCAGAGTGAAATAAAATTCATATTTATAATTTATGCATTATGGTGATTCGGCATTTTTATTAAATTAACTATGAATTTGTATATATCCTTAATTCGAAACCATGCATGCTGCCGCCAAAAGCTTAAATTCCAAAAATTTACTATTAAACTATACATGTACATGGATATACGAGCGTACGGAGAGATTATTTGTAAAACCTTTATGTTATTGATAAATCACCCGCAAATTTATTGATGATATGATGATTGTTCAGTGTGTGCCACTTATCATTCCAAAATAAGCTTATTTGGTATCCTATTGCTATGCAATATATGTTCCAGAAGAAAAACTACTATAGCGAAACTCATATTTTCTTAGTTTTGTCCTGGAATTTAATTTTAACAGCTACAAATCTTTGCCAGTACTGTACTACAAATGAGCTTGTGATGTCATGAAGATAATTAACTTCTAGAACTTTTTTGTTGGTATTGTTGTAGGCTAGGGTTTATGTGCATTTTTGAGTTCGTATATCCTGCAGGCTATATTAATTACGAGGATTTATTAGTATGAAATGTTTGTGGTTGCGTATAGATACAAGTACGGCTCGTGTACGTGTATTTATTATCAACTGGGTAATTAATTGCAATGTGACATAATCATGTGCATTAACTAAATTTATAAAATGAATTTGTTTAGTATTCCCGTTGGTTTTAATGTTTTCAATGCATCGATCATACATGCATGTTGTTGGTTGTTTTTCTTAAGTAGGCCTACCAGCAGTTTGAAAGTAAAGGGATATCACGGAATCGTTTGCTGGCTAATGTTGCTATATCGGCACCATTTAAAATTTTTCTTGAAATTTTTGCAAAAAGGTTCAAGGTTTTTTAAGCAGCGTTAAAAATGTTTTTTCATGATTTTTCCCACCTGTTTCAATGAAAAAGGATTGCTTCCTAATTCCAATTACAGGTACTTGACTTTATTGACGTGATTTCAGTTATTCCAAGAAAAATTGCTCTGCACAGGTCATCGCCCCTGTTATAGTAAAATTTATTCTTCCAATTCTTCCTTTAATTTTAGCTCTAAATTTTGATAATCACTTTCTAATTCGTACTTATACTTTAATCGGGTTTCAAATTGCAGTCTTAGTGTCTAGTATTATATACGATTACATGGTTGCGATTCGGTGACCTTTTCCGCTTTTCCCTGGAAAAAATTCCATCAATACTTTGTTTACTGCGTGGTTTCTTTCAGTTGCATTGCATGCGTTCCGTTTATAACATTTATAAAGTGCAAGCTAGCATTTCTCAAATTTATCAATTATTTAGCCTGTAGAAAAGACGCGAGGGCGTAAAAGCAAACTGAAATTACAAGATCGACGCGTATATCGAGCTTACCTGTCAGGTCTTGCGAGGAAATGTTTTCGATCCGATTTCAATTTTTAAAGCAGATAGCTAGCTACATGTATAGGCCTACCTGTACTTTGGTGTCGTTAGAAGTCCAGGCATGAAACTCGTGCAGGGAATTGCTGTAAAACCTACCTACTATATGTCTGAGTTGACTCGTTGATTGTCCACAATGTGAAACAAGATTTGACTGTTCGGCATTACTGCCTGACGAAAAACATGTATCTTGTAAATACACAGAGTACCCCCAAACCTGGAAAAGTTAGGGAGAAGTCAGGGAAGAATGATTTATTTTGAAAAAGTTAGGGAAATTCAACGTGGTCATGTTGTGGCGATCCAAAAGTAATGCTTCCACATGGTTACCTAAGGACCCATTTGCAAACTTTTCTAAATTTTCCCAGTACAAATTTGCAACAGTTTCTGAGGACAAATTTGCAAAATTCTCCAAGTTTTCCGAGTGCACAATTACAAAATTTCCCACGTTTTCCGAGGAAGACATAGTAAAAATGTTCCACGATTTCCGAGGAAAGATTTGCTACATTTTCACCACTTTAGAGGTTTTTTTTTAAATTGGAAAAGTCAGGGAAGTTGAAAAGGAAATTTCTGGGGGAGCCCTGATGCAGGTGTGGCGCTGTGCGGATCTTATTGATTTTGTTTCCATTTCCGAGCATGGAAACACGGTGAAATATTGTTATTGGAGAAGTACTTTTTCAATACGTTAAATTAGTAAGCCTGCCAATGACGTCAATCCAATGATTCTATATTTACAAACGCATGGCCTTTGTAACCCTGTGTATACTGTTTACAGTGTACTGCTGCAAATCCTTTTTTTAATTTTGCTTCTGTAGATTCTGTTTCTGTACAAACTTTAAATTTCTCTTACAAAAAGGCTGATTGTCAATTTCCGAAAATTTCACCTATGTTAAGTTTTGTATCTTATTTCCGGCCGGATTCGAAAACCACAAAACACCATAAAAGTAATTGTAAATATTATTTCAATATTAATTTCGCTGTCTTTCTTTTATTAATACATAGGGGATGATAAGATTGGTTTAAAATTCCGAAAGATCCACGTCAAAGGAAAAATGTTACTTTAACATCCCCTTAACTTGAGATACATTTTGCTTTGTTTATTTATGAAAACCATTATGCGCGTTGTTTTTAACATCGTCATGTTGCATTTCTATACCTGACAAACTCTTGTTGAACGGTATTCTGCAAGAACTTTTGCAAGTACGCAAGAACTTTTGTACAGCAAGGTAACGCTTCGATCAATGGATGATGTTGACCTGATGTTTATAGTGCAGTAACAGAATTTTATCTTGAATTCTTGAGTTCAATTCACTGCCCTTGTATGCTGAATCATGGACGACGTTTCTCAGATGTCTCCAAGCCATACTAATTCATTTCCGGAAGAGAAAACGAAACCATATTGGAACCTTCGTCCTTTTTGATTCACTTGTCTGATTGAAAATTTGCCTATATTTTTATTTTATTTCTTCTGATTAATTTATTCTAATATAATCAGAGCAGGAAAATAGTCGTACGTATACTGTATCTAATCTGATAAGCCCGTAGTAGACGCTTTTAAACCATTCATCACTTCCTTCCATGGCTATCCTGAAGCATCAAAGTTGAAGCACTATTACATTTATGCTCTACTCAAATGCAATTCTATATAACCATGTTTATTACTGCCCGATTACCTTGCCAAGTGTGCCTTCATCGAATAAATCATTACGTAAGGGTACGATCTAATTATACTGTGTGTATACGCAATGTCCAAAAGGAGTAATCTGCGGGTTGATAGAAATTTCAGGTCTACTTCAGTGAAACGTAGAGTTTTAGGGTTTTAAAAAGGAAATAATTTTGGAAAATGTGTGAGACATGTTAATGAGACATGAAGAGAAAGTGAAAATGTCCAAATTATTAAACATACCATCACAATTAAATGTTCAATGTGAGATCTCAGATCTCGCGTCCCATGACACACGTTTACAAGGTTGTCCAGTTCGGCCCATACACGCTGAAGTGTGCCCTTATCATTGCTATTAGAGCACTCACAATGCATTCTGCTGCATAGTCGCCATTTTGGATACTGAGTTCGTGCTGCCACCTGGGCGTTTAAAGTAAATTAAGTTTGCAAGTGCGGTGCATTTTAAACTTGGCCTTTTCCCCTTTATTTTTGTGTCATTTAGGCTACTAGTATGCGACTTACCAAAATATATCTTTTTAAAACCCGATGATTATTTTGTAATAACCCTGCAGGCCTACTAGAAAAAAAAAACCCTAGCAGCATTAATAAAAGCAAAAAACTGCGTGTGTAAAATTTGTGCTTGAATTAAGTACTTTTTAGAAAAAGTTTGAACGAAGTACATGTATACGCCATAAGTCAATTGCAAACTTTGTTAGTACAATGCTCATTTTGGATTCTACAAATACTACGGTACATGTATATAGCCTACACCTTAATTATACTGTATGTAATCATGTTTGTGGTAAGGATTATCCCTTTTGTTTCATAGACGTTTTCTGTCGGTAACTACTGTATATAGGGACGCTGACGTGATGCGCATACATGTGCGCTGCGTTATAGATTTGTTCAGTGGGTGAGACACTGCACTTATTGAGATTAATCCGAATGGAAGCATGCGCCGAATTAACGAAACGGTTTTTCAATTTTATGAAACGCATTAAGCTCGCATATATCATTGCAGTATAAATAGACTTGATATTTGCCCACAATGTTGTAAAATTCATAATGCAAATCTCTGTGAAATGTCTGCAGCGTTGAACCCCAATGCTGCAGACTTATTGACCAAGTCGCCATTACCTCTCAAGTGCAGACTATGTTGCTGAGACGGTCGCCCCAAATTTGTTCTTATTTGATGTTACATTACATGTACCTGTATTTAAAATTCCAAATCAGACTATACAGTTGTTATTTGCAACAAACTGTCAACAATCGACTTTCACCGTTGCATATTGAAAACCTATGTATTACACATGGCGGCTTCAATACAATGTGTCTGATTTCGAATTTAAACGGTACATTGTATGAGGTGATTGCTGCAAAAGAATCAAGAGAATTTTGGAAAATTGCTAGATGTGTTAGATGTGTTCTATATATGTGCTGAAAATCAAAACCAAACTTCCAAAGCACCTTAAAGCCTAAACAGTATATCTGCATGGTATACTATTGGAAATTTAAATATCAAAGGATTATTCATCAAAGAATTTTGCTCGTTGTGAGACAGGGATCAGTCGATTTGGGGTGAAACTCATTTAATTCAGGCAAGTTCCATTGAAAGCTGTTATGTTGTACAACATGTTAAAAGATGTGAGGATGGCCTCACTCTCGGTGCTCATGCCGTGCGTGCATAACCGTGCATATTTTAGCTTTATTCCCAGCGACGACGAGGAAAATCCTCAAGAAAAGTTCTTTTCTTTAATAAGAGTGAACGTTTCAATTGCTTTGTTCATTAACTTTAGCCCACCTTGACCTCTTTCATGGTTAAAAAATACGTTAATCATAAAAAGTTCGGGCAACACTCCGCAAGAATGGACGTTTCAGAGCGTAGCAATTTGTAGATTAAGCAAACTATTTGTGCAGCGAAGCCTCAATTCATTTAAGAAATCCACAATTAAGCTTTTCTTGTCGCAGGCACCATCGCTTTTCTTGTCGCAGGCACCATCGGGCTTCAGCCTTCATTGATACAAAAATTCGTTCGACGCAAATTGTTTGATCTGAAAGATTTCAAGGACAGAAGTTCAGTCAAAATCATATCTCTGGAGTTCATTTTTGAGTGTGAGATATGGGCGGAGATAGGGGGCGCTGTTCTGAGAAGAGCCTGAACACTTCTTCACTTCTATGTTGGCCCAATCTTCGAGGCGTTGCAATTCTCTTGGGATCGCTTTCCAGGCCACTCTTCAAGTTCAGAAGCATGGACAAAGAGCTTAAGATCAAATCTTAACGACTGTTTTGATGTTAAGCAAAAATTGGTCACTTTGCAAATCAGATTGGATCACTTGGCCAAATATTGGTGGACGAGTACATTTTTCATCTCTCATGAAAACTGCATCGCAATTTCCCTTGGCGAGTTCAAAAAATGAGGTAACATTGTGATAAATTCCAAAAGATAATCCGCAGAAGCTCGCATCTTCGCATAACTTTTGGGAAATTATTCAAAAAATGAAGTATGGATTATTCGCTAAAAAAGTTAACATTTGATGGATTTTGAGGTTCCATAACGCACGACCGGTTGGTTTTCGTACGTGATGTGCAGTGACGTTGTTCTGCAAGAATGCATCCTTCACCTTGTCCGGGAAAATCCTCTACTATAGGACTTTACACTGTGTGGCGTAACCGAAGTCCTAAAGACAGGGCAGCAATTCCCGGTACTGCACATCACAACATCCTGAATTCGCGAGAATGGACGTCGTTTCCTGGCTTCTCGAAAGATGTTGAACATACGATGGAATATGTTCCCTGTTCGCGAATTTCATGGGACGTGCCAATCGCGCCTAAAGGATTGCCTCGTAAGAAGCGCCCTCCGATGGCGCTTCTGTGGTTTATGGGAAATACCTGTAAAGAATGTTGTCTCCTCGGACTCTTTTTCAAGGTACATGTAATGCATAAACACATTCCTATTGTATTTTATAGTCTTATCGGATTGGGCCGATATAAGGCATACATGAAAATGAAAGAGGAGAAACGGACGATTTCCCGTTTTGATATGAACAGTTTAACTATATATACAGTAGCCTACAAATGGGAAAGATGCTGTATGCATGACTAGGAAATGAGAATGCCAGTGCATGATCAACATCGAATTTAACTGGCAGTGAATCTAATGCGAAACTTGTTGCTGTGATGTACTGTAAGCAAATGTACCCGGTATATTTCTTTTATAGATATAATTTGTTAGGCATTTGGCTGTATAGTGTAGACTTAAAAATTGGTGTATTTATAGTCAAGTCCAACGTTTTAAATGCGATATATACATGTACACGACATGACTGAATTGGTAAATTCTTCAGGAAAAGCTCCCAGACAAATTAAGTACAGTGTAATATAATTTTTTCAAACCTCAAGTAAATAGTGAAGATATGTACATGTACCTTTGGAATAGGTACATGTTTGTATACTAAATGTATGTAAAGCATAAACATACTGTACATCTTTTTTACTGCATATTCATCACTATGCAAAATCCCTTGTTATCTTCGTTCGATTACACCAGATCGATTACAAAAACATGGGAAATTCCAAAATAACATTCACATCATGCAACTTGATATATACGCAACATTTAATGTAAAACGTCATTTCCGACAGGCATATAAGCATGCAGTTCCGCACATAGTCAAATATCCGTTCGGGATGTTTATTGCCTAACATTGTTTCCATAATACTAACAATCGCGATATCTGAAAATTTACTTGCGAAAATAATTCAAGATGTTGCACCATTTGATTTACTGTACATATAGAAGGCATGCGATGCATTTCTTCGCAACCAAACCAATATCGAGATTCCTTTAGACCATGAGATTTTAATGAAATTTTATTAGAATCGTTATTGTGGGGTCATGCATGCAAGTTTAGATTTCATAGAAACTCACTTGCTTAGTTTGTACATGTAAAATTTATGCAGTCAGCAGACTCATAATGGCTGTTTAATGATAATGTGATAAAGTTTGTGTGATAAACACATTTTATGAGCATGCACAAAATACAATGTAGATCGTTGCAGTATTGGACAATAGTTTCGATATTGTCATGAAGCTATATGGCTACACGTTTTTAATAAAAACGCCACATCTTAGTCTACACCATAGTTTTTTATAAATGACAATAATACATTACCATACAGTAGAACCTCCGTAAGTTGACCACCCAAGGGCGGAAATAAAATGGTCAACATAGGGAGGTGGTCAACATATG
>JAQGBX010007750.1:0-11131 GCA_034698745.1 Megaphyllum sjaelandicum
GGGTTAGGGGGTCGGTTAAGGGGTGGGGTGACGTCACTTCCAGTGGGTGGGAGGTGACGTCACCCTGCACCACCCACTCTCGCAGGGCGGGGGTTCAGTACTACTGATTAGAGAATCGAGAACTAATAGATATTCATACCTATCTTTCCCCATGAGAATGGGCATCTGCGGAAGTCATACATGTTTTCACAAACACGAGTAGTCAAAGAAGCCAAGATCCACGCATAATTACTGCCAGTTAATTCCAAGTCTGCAGCAATTTTGAAGATGCGATTAGCCTCTTCGGACTTTGCATAAAGTAAGAAGATGTTGGTGTCACTTTTACATAAATCCAGCAAATGTTTACGTATTGTTTTATCACTGCTAAGAGGATCCACTTCAACTGTTGTCAGAAGTCTTAAACTGAATAAAAAAATGTAGAAACTGTAAACATTTTACAGTGTTTTCGCACCTTTTTAACCCTGAAGACCAGTGAAAATAAGAAAAATAATTCACCAACTGCTAAGGCAGAAATTCAAATCATTCCCTCAGAATTTCCAGGTAAGTAAAGAAATGTCTCTATGCAGGAGAATGTAAAAATTGACATCGCATGTTATCCATGATTTTATAAAGTCGACAGAGGATCTTTTTTTAAACATTTTTCAAAATATACTTATGTTAATTTCAATCAATTTTACGAAACTAGCATGTGGAAATTTTTACAATTTTAAAATTTGTGTTTGAATAAGTGTTGAAAGTTTTGCAAATTTGTCCTCAAACAAGATTGGAATTTACGAAAAAGTGTCCAAGAAAAAAGTTAAAAAATTTCAAAATTTGTGCTTGGAACAGTTTGGAAATATTGCAAATTTGAAGTATAAAAGTTTCATAATTTTGGAAATGTGTACTGTAAAACGTGAAAAATGTGGCAAATTCATACTTTGAAAACATGGTAGGCCAATATGTTGCAAATTTGTACTGAGGACATTAAAAAAGGTTGCAAATGAAAGTGGTCATTGATATCTAAATATTATGTTAGCACTACCACTAAATAATGCAATCCCATAACATGATATGAAATTATAACGAAAGTCATTCAGTGACTTTCGGCTTTATAAGTTAGCTTTCAGGGAAGGCCAAAGTTGTGGAAATCAAATAAATAAAATTAGATAAGGATTATTTTAAGTCTAGCTGATTTTTCCAAATATTTTTTTCCTGAATAGTTTTAAACATAAAATTTCATAAATATTTTTATTGAAATATACTGTAATTGCCTATGGATCAAGGTTAAAATTTTATTTAGAAATTTCACAACAATATCATTCAGTAATGTTTAGTAATAAGGTAAGCAAACACAACCAAAAACGTTTTTATCGGAAAACGACGTTTCAAGACCCATGTTCCATTCTTCAAGTTTTAATTACTGTTAAAGAAAATACAATAAAATACATTAAATTAAGTTACACAAATTTTAGCATAAGTCTATCATGAAAAACGTAACTAGCACCAACAGCAGTGCGGAATTTTGAAAAAGTTTTGAAAAAGTTTTACGTTCGCCGAGGTAGGTGCTGCAGCACAAGCAGCATAAAGTCAACAATCACTTCAATCTCAATACTAATTAATGTTAAGGAAATAGTTGCTAAAAATCAAAATTGAAATTACATCAAAAAGGAAAAGAAATGTCTGTTTCTGATGCAAGAAGAGCAGCCACTGATATACACAAGGAAATCACTGTCTATCGCAACATAAACATCAGTGCTTGCACCACCTAAAGGTGCCTTACTGATGCTGGATTACATGGGCAACAGACTGTATGAAACCCTTTTGTCAGCTCAACAAACCGGGAAGCTAGGGTTGAATTTGCACAACAACATGCCCAGTGGACTGATAAAGAGTGGAATAAAGTTTTGTGGAGTGATGAATCAAAGTTCCAGCTGTTTGGATCTGATAAAATACGCTATGTGCATTGTTCAGTTGGTGATAGGCACAATCCTAGATATCAGAATTCCTACTGTAAAACATGAAAGTTGAAATTAATGGCATGGGGATGTTTTGCTCACAATGCTATTGGTCCACTTGTCTGCTTAAATGGAATTAAGGACAAAGTAATGTACCACAACATACTTGAGGAAAACAGGTTACCACGTGCAAAGGCTAAAATGCGACGTGGGTGGGTTTTTCAACAGAATAATGGTCCAAAGCATGCTTTAAAGCATGTCCGAGAATGGCTGAGTAAGATGAAAGTCCGCTGTTTGCTCTGGCCTTCCCAAAGCCCAGATCTCAATCCCATTGACCATGCATTCATAAGAAGAGTTAGGGCACCTTATTGGCCAACATAAATGCTCAAATGGTGATGAACTATTTGACTTTTTTGTAAACTAAATGGTAGAATATCTCTTAAAACAGAATCAACAATTTGGTTGCTTTCATGCCACATCGGTGCCAAGCAGTTATTGCTTCCAAGGGGTGCAGCACGAAGTATTGTCATTTGGTTTGATCTTTTGTACATTTGAATAGTCAGATGTTCAATTTCGGCAATGTTGCAGGGTTCTGTATTGTTTGTGCTATCTTTTTGTCAACAGAGTTTATGATTGAATGATTTGATTTGCATTCTTTAATTCTTTGTGTCAAGATGCAGTGGTTTCTGGTTTTGTTTAGAAAGGTTTTCAAACACACTCTTGTGAGGTTTGATGTACGTGTATGCATTTTGAAGAAAATGGGAAGCAGAATTTTATGCTATCTTTTTAGCCACTACTGTAGATCACGCAGGATTGGGTGTGTGTGCAGTATTTAGTTTTGAGTTTTATGGGTGATATACCCACCGCTATTATTTGTCCATTAATTTCTTGTTCTTTTTCTTTTCCTTTTTAATTTAATTTTAATTTTGATTTTTGGCAATTATTCCCTTAACATTAATTAGTATTAAGATTGAAGTAATTGTTGACTTTATGCTGCTTGTGTTGCAGCACCTACCTCGTCGAACGTAAAACTTTTTCAAAACCTTTTCAAAATTCCGCACTGCTGTTAGTGCTAGTTACATTTTTCATGATAGACTTATGCTAAAATTTGTGTAACTCAACTAAATGTATTTTATTGTATTTTCTTCAACAGTAATTAAAACTTGAAGAATGGAACATGGGTCCTGAAACGTCATTTTCCGATAAAAACGTTTTTGGTCGTGTTTGCTTACCTTATTATACACCTTATTATACACACTGACAACTTCCCTTCTACCTGGAAAAAAATACTAATTCACCTTTGGGAACATTGTTCCCAAGAACGAACGATGCAATAACTCAAACTTGAGAAATACATAAATCCTTTTTAATTTGAACAGAATACAAAATCGGCGTTTTTAACGTGATTAAAAATGCGTGAAACAATTAGTCCGTGACAATAAACGAGCGTGACACGCGGCTGTAGAAGCACGTGGCGAACACGTGGTGTGAGAGTCCGAAAAGAAGGTGCGCGCGCGGTGCGCAGTAATAACGAGCGAGAGAGCGGGGCTTGCAGGTGCGCGGCCTTTTATATCCCAGGTCACAGGAGCGCACCTTGAAATTTAAAGGGCGCCCAAGAGTCCCTTGCAAAAGCGCCATAGCGACGAAACGGCTAAGGGCCGTTCATCAAATACGGTCGCCACAAGGGAAACGTACATACATGTACAATGTACAGTGCATATACTGCGATTCGCATTGGCGGCCCAAAAACGGATCAAGACAGTCAAACAGCTTACTTTGACCGAGATGTTCAGCAAACAGTGACTTTCATTTACAATGTACACATACTAATGTACAGCAATTGTTAGTACATATGCTATATAACATGTAAAAGTGTTGCCTTTTCATTTAATTAATTAAAAATTCATACAGTACTGAAAATAAGCTCTTTTTCCTTAAAATACAGAATAATGTTCCCTTTTTTCGGAAAAAATCCAATTATCCGAATTTTTGATTTTCCGAATAGGGTCCGGTCCCAATTGATTCGGATAATTGGAGTTCTACTGTTCCACTTTTCTTACACAATTTCAGTAAGAAGCCAGACACTTTACTTAAAACAGTTAACTAGCTAACTTTGATTTTTAAATTTCTAGAAAAAATGAAAAACGAAGTTAAAAAATATAGTGTCATATTTTCATCTGTGTCACATATTTCGTTTACATATGACGGAAACTGCAGGTAATGGTTTTTTTACATACAGTATATGTAGTATTTGCAGGACGTTTTAAAATAAAGTCGAAACTAATGAAGGCTAATAAATATGTGCTTGTAAAATAATGTGGATGGAAAAGATATGAAATGAACATATTTATTTTTAAGTAAATATTTTATTTTTCATTTTGTGAGAAATAATGTGAATTTAAGCCATGCCATCAGTAGAAATATTTTAAATACGCCATACATTAAACATGAAAAACCGGTAACGTGAAATCATACAAGCAATTATAGCAATTTCATAAACTAATGGCATTTTTCCAAATCACATCTAACGAATAAAACTATAAACAACCCGAAGTGGCTTACAGCCATTCATTATAAAGCTCTACATGTATCTGCATGTGCATTTAAAATGATTCTACAACTTTGTTTGATACTTTTACATACCTATAGTGAAACAGCTGTGATCAATTCGGGATTTATCAAAAGAAACCATTCAAACATCAAAAACACAAATCACATTGAAGCAACGTCAATTGATTCAATCGTAAAAACCAAACTAATTACAGCGAATGAAAATATCCCAAACTGCATTAATTCAAGCATTGAACATGCCTATTTTAAAAATTATTCGAACGGAGAGCAGCACGTTGCCATTGGATATAACATGGGTGCCATAACAAATTATTACGTCTCACCAGACAACGAAACCATCAACTTCTGTGCTATGCCTTCACCTCAGTTGAAATATTGCAAATTATCAAGATTTGACCAGAAACGTTATCGGATTACAAATCACACATTAACTGCCGAAAACAGCATCGTAGCCGGTTTGGGTGATTATTACATTAACGATGACGGTTTTGCATTTACCTGCAACGAATCAATATCTGCTCTTCAAACAACTCCAAGATGCCACAATGTAACGCTAAATCCAAATCAATACGAAGTTTTGGAAAAGAAGATCTTCCACTTAAAAATATCCAATACGGCAATAGAAGATGCAACATTTCACATCCTGAATGATAACAGAGCAACCCTGTGCTACCCCGTAAGCATTCATTTTTTAAACTGTAGACAAACAGAAAATTATGTAACATTAACTCGATACGTTGTAATTGACTCCCAATTAACTTTGCATTATCGTCCTTACAATCTATAAACATGGGTTTAGGAGACTATTATACGAACGATATAGGCGATGTTATTTTATGTCCTTCTGAATATGTATTGCTATTAAGGAAATCTCTGTCTTACGTATACTGTACACTAACTTCTCTCTCAGCAGTATGTTTATTTTTAACCATACTTATAGAACTGTTAACACACACAATAACGTGTTACAGGAAATGTTTACTAAGCCACATTGTATGTTTAGCTGCATTCAACGTATTTACCATCATTTTTGGATACATGCGTTCATTAGGAATGTATATCGAAACATTCACTAAGACAACCGCTACCATTGTATCATTAGCGAGGTATTTTGTAGGTATGTCAGCCTGTTTCTGGTTAAATGTCATGGCATTTCAGATTTACAATACATTTTCGCGTAAGAGATTAATGCGTATTTTGGAAGACAGACATCTTGATACTAATCGACGTTTCTTGTGCTACTCAATCTACGCATATGGAATGCCCTTCTTATTATTATGCAGTTTACTGATTCTTAAAAATTCTCCAGCACTGCAGCAATTCCTATCTGCTTATCTTCATATTTGCAAAACTAACGATGTCAACGGAATGGCGAACTTTATTATCTTCTATGTTATCCCATTCTTTCTAGTAATAGGAACGAACTTCGTCTTTTTTCTACTGACTCTTTATAATATTCAAAAAGCAAATACATCAATTGACCAGATTTTAAATACGGGAAGAAATAGCAAAATGTGAGTATTATACATGTAGGCCTACACTGTATTTCGATAACATCTTACAATTTTCAGTATTACGTTGAATTTTAACATCCCGATTGAGTTTAATCGGGTGAAAAATTGCATAACACAAAACCAAATTTTTAAATGAAATAATTAAAACATAACCAATCTATTTATAATATCAAATTGCTTATAAATAGCGTTAAACTTTCTATATTTAAATAATTTATTTAGGAAATACCAACCATTTTTTTTTCTTTCTATAATTTAGACTTTACGTGTTCACTAAGCTTTATATCATCTTGGGGATTTCAATTACAATTGTTGGCATAATGGAGACTTTGGAAAATCACATTCATTTTGAAAGTTGGTATGTGAGCGACGCATTTCTTAGCCTACAAGGAATTGCTGTATTTTTTACCGTCGTTCGCATAAAGAAAACTTTCTACTTAATTCGCGTTAAATTTAATAATTTAACTTTTTGTTTTAAATTAAAACTGCTTTCAAATAGTTAATAAATTAAAAGTTTGTTTTAATAGTTAATATTTGTGCGAATTTAAGATCTACGTTATATTTAATAGATAGCAAAAAGTAATTTAATACCATAATGAAGTTCACACTTTTCATTCATTTCAGGAATATTTCAAGCTGTCAGGAAAAATAGTCTTTTTCTATAGATTTGGTAACACACTCAAAGTTTTAATGGTTCATGCCTGACCCTAACAGAAATTATGCAAAATTATTATAAAAGTTTTGGATGATGAGATCTAAACAGTCATGCGTACACTTATATTTTATATACAGGTATCTGCAATTCTTAATTAAGACAAGGCGGGTCAATATTATGCTAAATAAGGATTTCATCATTTTTTAAAAAATATGTATATAATTTTTTTTAATAAAACATTTTTTTAGATATAATGTGAAAAGATATTTAATCGGTGCAACGTTTATAAATACATCCTAGATGTATGGCATTTTTCCAATCATACATTCGTGACAATAACAATTGTGTCCAATTAGAAACGTAATTTGCCGCCCATTATCAACTAGCGGATATAACGTAAAACAACTCTGTCTTACAGTCATAGGCTTACATTATCAAGCTCTACTCTTGAAATGCGTTTTCAGCTCTGCTAAAAATGCGTCTTCAACTCTGCTTGATGCTTTTTCACTTCTTCAGTGAAACAATTGTGATTAATCCCTTATTTATAACAGGAAATCCTTTAAACTTCATCAACGCAAATCGTAGTGAAACAACGTCAAGTGATTCGATCGTGAGAACTAAAGTGATTTCAGCTAATAAAAATATCCCCGATTGCCTTAATGCCAGCATTGAACATGCCTATTTCGACTATTCTTCGGATGGAGGGCTCCACGTTGCCATTGGGTATGACATGGGTACCATAAAAAATTATTCTGTTTCGCCAGACAACGAAACCATCAACTTCTGTGTTTCACCTTCACCTCAGTTGAAACATTGTAACTTATCAAGATTTGACAAGAAAAGTTATCGTATTGATAATCACACTTTAACTGTTGTAAACAAAACCGTGGCTAGTTTAGGTGATTATTACATCGACCATGACAAGAATGCATTTACCTGCAACGAATCAATATCGGCTCTTCTAACAACTCCAAGATGCAACACCTTAATGCTTAATCCAGATCAATACGAGGTTTTTGAAAATAATACGTTCTTCTTGAATGTGTCTAATACGATGATAGAAGATGCAACGTACCAAATCCTGCCAGACAAAAGAGCAACCCTGTGCTATCCCTTAAGTATTCATTTTTTAAACTGTAGACCAGCAGAAGATCATATAGCACCATTTCGATACACCGTCCTTGACTCCCAGTTAACTTTGCATTATCCTTGTAACAGCATGCATTTGGGATTAGGAGAATATTACTACGCGAACGATATGGGCGATGCTATTATATGTCCTTCTGAATATTATTTATTAATAAGCAAAACTCTGGCTTACGTATACTCTATGCTTGCATCTGTCTCAGTCGCATGCTTATTTTTAACCATAACTATAGAACTGTTAACACCAACAATAACGTGTTACAGGAAATGCTTTATAAGTCACCTTTTGTGTTTAACTGCATACTACGTATTTTCTAACATTCTTGGATACATGCGGGCATTAAGAATATATATCGAAACACTACCTAAGACAGCCGCCATGATAGCTTTAGTAGTGAGGTGGTTTTTGGGCATGTCAGCCAGTTTCTGGTTAAATGTTATGGCATTTCAGATTTACAATACATTTTCCCGTATGAACAAGTGGCTTATTGTGGAAGATAGACATGCTAATTCTAATCGACGTTTCTTGTGTTACTCAATCTACGCTTATGGAATGCCCTTCTTTTTATTGTGTAGTTTACTGATTCTTGAAAATTCCCCAGTTCTGCAGCAATTCTTATCTGTTTATCCTCAATTTTACAAAAGTATAGACCTTCATGACATGACTAGCTTTGTTATCTTCTATTCTTTCCCAATTCTTCTAGTTGTGGGGATAAACTCCATACTTTTCCTACTGACAATTTATAACATTCAAGGAGCAAATAAATCAGTTGACCAGATTGTGAATACTGAAAAGAAGAAAAAAATGTGAGTAATATCTTCTTCGATTATTTCTTAAAATTTTCATTACCACGCTGAGTTTTAGCATAAACGAATTTAATCATGTGAAAAAATTCAAAACTCATAACGAAATTTCCAATGGGAATAACTATGACATAGACGATTTATTTAAAGTTGTAAATTGCCTAGAATAGTATTCTACTGTCAAATTAAAAAAATTCTATAATCTTACATTAAATTTTATTTTATACTTAATTTAGACTTTACGTGTTTATTAAGCTTTACATCAACTTGGGGATTTCACTTGCCAGTGTTGGCATAATGACGACATTGGCAAATCACATTCCTTTTGAAGGTTGGTATGTGAGCGACGCATTTGTTGGCCTGCAAGGAATTGCTGTATTTTTTACCGTTGTTCCCATAACGAAAAGTTACTCCTTACTTCGCATTAAACTTAATAATGTAATTTCCTGTTTAAAAACAAAACTGTTTTTTTTTAAATAAATTGTGAATTCGAAGTTGATACTGCTCTATAAGTGTTATTGATCCAAAGTAACAATTACGGTTTATTTAATAATAGATAGCAAAAAGTAAATCAATACCATGATGAATTTATTACTACAAGAGTAATATACGCTGTACATGTTATTACCACACTCCTGTCTATTTTCTTCCTCTTCTCCTGTAGAATAACTTGGTAACCAACTTCCGTTTGTGATCACCATGAATATTTCACGGGCAGAGGAGCTGCCATTTGTATCCCCCTTGGTCAGACACCATTATCTGGATATTTTTTTATATTTTATGGGGAAAAAATATCTTACATCTTGATCCAGGTTAAAACAAGTGCAAGAATGTTAGCACACTTCCACTTGAATGCCGATTTTAGCTTGAACGATATTACGCCTAAACTCAATTTTTCTCCGGGTGTTATTCAAAATAGCAACTGTTATGTAATGAATAACAGAGTCGTAGCCTTGGGGCCCGTGATTGCAAGGGACCCGGCGTTGCGGGTCCTGATAGATTTTGCAGTTAATATAATTATTAATTTTGTGTCATCATTTAAACTGTCTTATTTTATTCCAAACCCTATAAAGCATCACGTCGCCCTTAAACATAGTTGAAGGTAGAGGGGGAGGGGGGGGGAAGGATGATGCAAATGTAGAAGGCCAAAGATGTCTGAGGACCCACTTCAGGATGTGGGATGCATAAACAGGTACCTGTATTAAGACTGCATTTTTGAAAGAGAACTCATACTTAATAGTAACCCTGTACAATGTAGTCCCAAGCCAGAGATTATGGGCGTCAACGTTGGCAGCCAAGGAGTTGTACCGTGCACAAAAAATAATGCATGGGTAATTTGCAATGGTGGCTACGGAGGCGCAGGACATGGTGGATAAACAAACTTAAAACAAGTAATGGAATTTTGGCCAGAAGTTGTCAGTATTTTGTTTATTTTTTCATAGTTTTCTTACGTAATTTCATAAGTAAAAAGCTAGGAATTCTGCTAAAAATTATTTATTAACTCGCTTTGATATTCATTGGATGACATTTATTCGGTGACTGTAGGGTCCTGAGTTGAATTGAATTGGAATTATTGAACATTATAAAAATTATGAATGCTTAGTTCTTAACAGGCACGTACACTATATTTTACCGTACATATCTGCTATTTGAAATTAGGGTGTCATCAATTCTTAATGAAGTTTTATTTTTAACTTTGTTATAGAAATCATGTGGAAAGAAATGCAATCTGTATAATGTTAATAAATATACCCCCTGTAATAGGAAAAACTACGGTAATTAATGGTACTAATGGCATTTTTTCAAATTGCGTCAATTGCGTCAATTAGGAATTTACATATACTGTAATTTGCTTTTATCTTAGAGGGAAAACATCAACTAACGGATATGATGAAAAACAACTCTGCCAAACAGTCATACATTTTTACGTTCTACGCCTGAAATGCTTCTACAATTATGCTTTATGCTTTTTCCCTTCTTTAATGAATTAGTTGTGATCAATCCTTTATTTGTAAATGGAAATCATTCAAACTTCATCAACATAAATCGTAGAAAAACAACGTCAAGTGGCTCAATCGTGCGGACCAAAGTAATTTCATCTAATAAAAATATTCCCGATTGTTTAAATGCGACCATTGAAAATTCTAATTACGAACTTTCGTCTAATGGAGAACTTCACGTCCTCGTTGGAAATAACGTAGGTGTTATATTAAATTATACTGTCTCACCAGACAACGAAACCGTCAACTTCTGTGCTTCACCATCACCTCAGTTGAAACATTGCAAATTATCAAGATTTGACCAGAAACGTTATCGCATTACTAATCACACTTTAAATGCCGAAAACGGCATCGTGGCCGGTTTAAGTGATTATTACATTAACGATGACGGTTTTGCATTTACCTGCAACGAATCAATATCTGCTCTTCGAACAACTCCAAGATGCCACAATGTAACGCTAAATCCAAATCAATACGAAGTTTTGGAAAAGAAGATCTTCCACTTAA
>JAQGBX010007751.1:0-11130 GCA_034698745.1 Megaphyllum sjaelandicum
TTTGACCTAGGTGTCAACGCATGTAAAGGCCAGCAGACCAGTTCCAACCACTTACTTACAGCCACAACTGCTGACCTTAATCTACAGATTTGAGTACCCCTAATGTTAATTGAAAAAAATTATGATCAAGATTTTATGAATAAATATCAATATACATTTTATATACAAATCAAATTAATTATTATTTTTATTATTATTTATAGTATTTTTTATAATCATTCGTTAAAAAATCTGAATAATAACTTATTTCATTTTTTATTTTTAAATACATGTATTGCTAATGAATATACATGTACATGTACTACTACTAGTACATGGATCTCAATCATAACCATCGTTATTAATACTTTGAAAATAAAAGATATTTTAAAACAAGGATCAATATACTGTATCTTAGCCATATACAGAACAAACAGTAGCTTTATTAAATAAAATATGAGGAGGAATTAAGACAAAATTGAGCACAATGTAAGAAACATTACAGTTTAACACGTTATAAAAGCTATACGCAATTGTATTACGTTTTAAAATGCATAATAGGCTTTTTTCCATCTTTCCATAAATTAAAAAAGTAGTTGACAAGTATTTAGGAAATTAACCATTTTTTTCAAACAACATTTTGAAATAGTTCAGTATACGTAACGTTTTTTTTACTTTTCCCCATTAAAAGTTTCCGAGCTCTTTTCTAGGATTTTCTGATTACCAAAATATTTGTAAAAATACAACTTTCAAAGATTTCCACGCAATATTCCTACAGCAATTCTACATGGTGTAGAATCGCCATCACCGCAATATAGCACGTATAAATCAACCCAAAAAATCCGACAGTAACAGATATGGAGGTGTTGAACCAGAAAACTATAGTGTGGATTAATTTACTGCAGTACATTGGACTAGAGCTGAACTCGAAATCAGGAGTGTAATTCATATAAACCCAGTAACTACCTTGAAATAAAAAAAAATTATTGTTTTTTTTTTCCACCAATGAACATGATAATGAATATACAGTTTATATATGACGAATAACATATGTAAATATACAGTACAGTATATACGTTGAATTTTGTTGGCATTATCTGTTAAAATTACATGCAACTTATATACTGTGTTTATGCAAATGAGTAAACCATTGATACATACTGATGCGAATTTTTTTGTTATGAATTTGTTCACAAATCCATTCATTTTAGCTAAAAAATGTACAGTACTATGAGTTCTTTTCAAACTAAAACAGTTGAATCAGATTTAACACGATTTAAGTATAGGCACCCTAATCGAAGGATTAGTAAGCTATACTGTACTTAAATTTGGAATTACTGATACGTATTATAAGTAGATCATACTGATATCAGTATGAGCAGTATAACTACTCATCAAACTGATATTTGTTTGGCTATACTAATATCAGTATGGCTGCAATATCAAATTAATAAAATTAATCATTATTTAATAGCCTGTAGACTTTTAATGCTCGAATCCTATCACTAAGCATTATACCAACATCAGTAAAACTCATGCTCAATGCTGATATCAGTTAATATCAGTATAATTTTGGAACTGTTCTATACTAATCCTTCGAGCAAAGCACCCACATTTTTGTACATCAATCTGAGCAAATGCTCTAATTTTAAAATGCTTCAGTTTATGGTTTTTTTTTTTGAAAATATATTCAAAAAATATTTCAACATCACAAAGTTGTCGAGCACTGACATGACGTTACAAATGTGGAAAATTCCATAGTGGTTCCTTGAGGTTCAATTTATAAATAAAATTATGCAAAAATAATTTAAAATTTAAATACATTTTTTTTCACTCTAAGTTACATGTACATTAAACAAAGCAACATCTACGAGATTATGTGCAAGTACATACTGTATAAGGATGAGGGATACGCAACCTATATTGCACATTTATAATTAAGAGTAATTTACCTGCGATAAACCATGCAAGTAAAAATAGTTGCACCAAGGTGTTGAAGTTCCTTAGGAGACAACATGGTTGCCGTGCATGCAGATCGTTCCGCTGGTAATAAGCATACATGTAGAATGCCAAAAACAATTTAGAAAATGCCAAGAAAAGCATAACTATTCCGAAAACGAATAGATAAAGGGGAATATACGGCTCCAATGGACAATCTTGAAGATGGAGGAAACCTAATTAATAAATATCAAAGATGGTATTAAAAATAACGACTGCGAGGCTTACAATTTCAAAATAGATCATAAAATGTAAGACTACAGTAAAACCTGGAAAAATGACCACCTTTGAATAGAGACCACCCTGCTTATGTTGACCACTTTTAAAAGTTTTGTTTTTCCAGTGTACATTTCCTTCAAAACATTCTCTTTATAGTGACCAGTGACCACCTGTCTATTGTGTACAGTAACCAGTGTGTGTTGTCTTTTTGCAATTTTTACATTTCCAATGTACTTTAAAAAGTGGCCAGATAACGGATGAATCACGTTACATCTTACTTTAAACCTTGGACATGATGATTCTGTACTTGTTTGGTTTTGTGGCTTAATTTTTACTACGTGTATTACAGTTTACATGTATAAGTGCAGTGTACATGTTCATTATTTTAATTTAATTCAGGCATTCTTTGTATATAGTGATCCCCTGCGTACAGTGACTAATATAGCATTTTTTGGTGGTCACTCCTAACAGGTTTTTCTGTATTTATTTATTTTAAATCCATGAATGAGGACAAAATTTGAAATTTTGGAAAAACAATAAAACAAAATACACTCAAGAAAAACAGAATTTGAAATATACAGTGAAAGCAAAACGTGTACAAAATAGACCTAAGTGAAATGTATTACGAATGCGGGAATAAAAAGTCTGATACATGCAGTGAAAGTCGCTTAATTCGATCACATTGGTTGTAGCAATTTTGACCGAAATAGAAGACGAACATCAAAAAACATGTAAACGAAGTGACTTTACCCAAATAATTTGTTCTACGTTTTAAAAATACATGTATTTAATTGTACTTACATCCAGGTTCATGTATTTACATATTTTAAAAAATTATAACTATTTAAAAAAAGTTTTAAGTAGTGTTTGATGTTGCCTGTCTGCTGCAACGGCTGGAATTTACTTTGTTAGAATAACGTAGCAAATCCATCAGAGTACACCTGCTGATGCATTAGATGCTTAGATGCACGCATAAGCCTTGTCCAAACGTGTTCGTACTTGTATGAAACACGTTCAAACTTGTTTCGCGCCTTTTCGTTATGTAAACGCGTACAACAGGATCGAATTATGTGATAAGTTACCGGATTGAGTGACTTTTTTTTTCATAAAGGAAATCCATATTGAAAATTTTGATCGAATAATATGGCGTACCGAATAAAACGGGATCGAATTAACAGGCTTTCACTGTACACAGTAAAAAGTATATAAACTTTTTAAGAAATAAGCAACGAGCGACTTACCGAGTGTTATCTGCGTCACCGAGAGTGTCACCATTGTGCAAAAGCAAAAAAATCTGCCAATATATTGAACTTGTAACGTGGAATTAAAATACATATATAAAATTAAACTTACAATAAGAGAAGTTATTCATTCCAAAAAATAAATAATTTTTTTTAAAGTATCTCACCTGTACATGGAAATTTTGGTTCGCCCGGTATACTACCGTATGTACATGTACATGTGGGGGAAAAAACACGTACAGTGAAAACAATGAAAATTATTATACAGTACATTACTGCATGTAACAAATTTAAAATTGATTTTTTATCATCACAAAGAATAGTACGTACATAGTTCCGTGTGTTCCTCCTTGAAGATAGAATTGCGTATTGCAAACCTAAAGTTCTTGAAAATAGTTGATAAACTGGGAGCCATATATTTTTTCAAGTTATTGTGTTGTCCTAATCAAAACGTTGAATAAAATAAAATACAACGATCATATTTACAGTACAGTATACCTACTGCTACCGATGGAATTTTCGGGGTCAATTAAAGAACAACCGTGGCCTCAATAAAAAAATATACTTGCATATTTATGTTCCTATATGCAAATTACAGCGAAAATTGCGCGGTTCAAAGTGACGTTAAAACCGAATCACGTGATTATGATTATTCAAATAATGTTGCAACCAAAATTTACATACCCACAATATGCCCAAACCCACACATTTTAACCAATTTATACCCATACTAGTAGTTCTAAATAAATGTGCAGTAAAACCTGTTAAGACTGACCACCTAAAAAATTGCAATGTTGGTCCATGGTCCCTGTACACAGATGGTCACTATACAAAGAATGCCTGAATTAAATTAAAATAATGAACATGTACACTGTTAGGCCAGAAACACAACAAAAATTTAAAATTAAGCATGCTAATTTTCGTACCACCAGCGCCAACCAGCGGGCAAACGGTTGGTAATTTAAATGCATTACCAATTGTGTGCCGCTGGTTGGCGCTGGTGGTACGAAAATTAGCATGCTTAATTTTAAATTTTTGTTGTGATCGTACCCTTATACACGAAGTAAAAATCCACAAAACCATAAAAGTACAGAATCATCATGTCCAAGGGTTAAAGCAAGATGCAACGTGACTTTTATACAATGTATCTGTTATCTGGTAACATTTTCAACGTTATCGCTGTTTTACTATCAATTAATAAATTCATTGTACCCACGTGACTTCACCACTTGTAAAGAGAGAGTGTGAATATAAATAACACGCTATATACATGTATATTGCAGCAACTGCGTCTTTTTAAATTCCTAAACGTAATTTCTTCATTTTCTTAAAATTATTAATTTAACTAGTAATTTTTCTCTCGATTTAATAAGTAAGTTTTAATGACCCGTTGAATCTATAAATTTAAAAATTTGCTCGAGCTTTGACAATTCAGATCATTCAATGAATACGAGACTACACTAAAATCCTTAAACACATTAATCATTAAATTTAAATCATTTAGATAATTTAGAAGAACAGGCTGTTAGTCAACTGCAAAACAGTTTTATTTGCAATTTATGTTAAAGAAAGATTAAATAATTTGGTTTACGCGACTAGAGAATAAATATAATTTTGAATCAAAATTGTATATTTATTTAAAAAAATTGTGTGCTGAAATAAAACAAACTTGAGCCCAATTTCATAAACATTACACTTTAACTTTTAATAAAAAAATAAGAAAACCTACAAGCAAAGATGTCATTTTAACAAAGCATAATAGGCTTCTTTTCGTTTCTGTCTATTAAAACAATTAAAAAAGCATTTTACAAGTATTACAGAATGTGTAGAAATTTGTAAAACAACATTTTGAAATATTCGAATACGCGAGTCGTTCAATTGGCACCATATTTGTAAAAATAAAATTGTCGACGATTTCCGTACAATTGCTACTCAATTTTAAGACCTGCGGCGACTCGACCGTACCACAATAAAGGTAACATACAACCAAAACAGAAGTGCGAGAGTAATATTTCCGGCGGTACTGAACCAGAAAACGAATGAGTAGACGTATTTATCGCAGTACATTGCGCTGTTGATGTCGTCGAAATTAGGTTGATGAGTATAAACCAAGATACCACCTTTAAATGAAAGGAAATAATGTTCACTATCCACCAATGAACATGATAAAGAATATACTGTACATGCGTGACAAATAATATTATTTAAATACAGTAAAACCTGGGAAAGTGACCACCTGTTTATGTTGACTACTTTTTAGTGTTTTGTTTTTTCTAGTGTACATTTTCTTCATAAAAATTCTTCGTATAGTGACCACCTGTCTATTTTGCATATCTGTCTAAATTCATATAGATTGAGACACTGAAATGCATTTCAAAATGTATTTTGAATGTTTTTTGAAATACATTGGTAAACACATTTTTAGAAATGCATTTTCGGTGTCCCAATGTGGGGCTTTAAACCTTGGACATGATGATATTCTATACTTTTTTGGTTTTGGGGTTTTTTACTATACATGTATTACATGTTCATTATTTTAATTTAATTTAGGCATTCCTTGTATAGTGACCACCTGTGTACAGTGACCAACATTGCAATTTTTTGCGGTGGTCACTCTTAACTGGTTTTACTGTACGTTGGATTTTGTTAGCGTTAAATGTTTAAATTATCCGCAACTTATTCGCGCAAAACCACAAGTTTCTTCCCGCCAACACCGCATGCTGCAAAACGGCTCAAAATTATTTTGTTAGGAATTTGTTCGCACGAATTCATGAAGCACGATTTAAGTTTGCGATCTAACCTGAGCAAGTACTCTTATTTGAAAACTCCCTCATCTTTGAATTTTGGTCAACATTTGAGAAGGGAATCTGCTCAGGATGCAGCATTTCATTTAAATATGCTGAAGTAACACGTTTGGCGTCATAAAAGAAGGCAATTCCATACGTGTTCCTAGTGGTTAAATTTACCCAATTATAATTATGCAAGAGTTATTAAAATGATCTCAATTACATTAATGAAAGCGTTTATGAATTTCCCAAAACAATTAAGTCTATGCAAATATTCCAATATATTTTTTTTCTAATTACTTCTCCCAAATTAACGATTAAAATTGATAAGACTGGAAAAGTTGGATCAACTTCAACCGGTAATGATGCGGTTGGACTTGCCGTGTAGACGTCACTTAACCAGGCCTACTGTCATGTGCGCATGCGACGTAATTACGGTACGGATTTGGTATATGTGAATAGGCCATAAGGGTTACAGAACCTACTGTACGTTTATCCGTGTATTAAGAGCAATTTACCTGCGATAACCGACAACATTAAAATTGCGAGCATCCACTTGTTGAATTGCCTTAAAAATTCACATGGATTCGGCTCATTCGGATCAGTCCGATCGTAATTCGCGTTGTAAAATGCCAAATACGAATAAGAAAATGTCAGAAAAAAGACAAATCCTCCGTAAAAGATCAGAAAATAGGGAATAAACGGCTGCAGTGGACAATTGTCACGATGGCGAATACCTAATCGAGAAATAAAGAGTGAAATTATACAACATCTTAAAGGGTGTATTAAAAATAAAGATTGCAAAATAGTTCACGAAAGGCAAAACTTTGGTTAATTTTAAGATTTTATAACACTTATGGTGACAACGTGAGAAATTGACATATTTTGAAAATTTGACACTGCATGGTATATATATATTTTTTAAATTAACTAACGAGAATTTTAAAAATGTGGAGATGTGACAATTTTTCCTACGGTAAAGGTTAAAAATTTGTTCTTGAAAAAAGTGGGAAATTTTGCCTTAGGAAAAAGTGGAAAATTTGCACTCGGAAAACCTGGAAAATTTTGAAAATTTGTACACGAAACACGTGGACAATTTTGCAAATACATGTATGTATTCGGAAAACGTAAAAAGTTTGCAAATAATACTCAGAAAAGGTGTCCTATATAAGCTAACTATGTAGAAGTATTAATTTTGGATCTCCATGACTGCATTGAATTTCCCTGACTTTTTCAAAATATACTATTTTTTCCCGGCTTTCCAAGTTTTCCAGGTCTAGTGAAACTGATTGATTATTTGCCAATTTATTATTAGAAACCTTCATAATTTTAAGCGCTGCAAGCACATTCAAGCTAGTGACTTTCACCATTTTTTATCTTTTGTAATTGCCAACGAATTGAGTCGAAATATCAAAAAATCAATAAAACAAAAAATAAAAAACTGAATTTAAATTTAAATGCCATAAAAAAAAGGTTAACCTTCGTAGGAAATACGCAAAAAGCGACTTACCGAGAATCAATTCCGTCAACGATAGTATCCACAGTGTGAAAAAACAAACAACTCCGCCAATAATGCGTGCTTTTAACGTGAAATTGAAATAGAAAATGAAATTTACGATACGAAAATACGATACAAAAAAAAAAGTAAAAATGGAATTTAGCTCACCCTTTTTTGGGATTTGGCGCGTATGTGACGCTATATTGGATCATAGCGGGGAGAATAACCAAGTAAAAACAATAAAAATTAGTAAATTTGACCAATTTAAAATTGATTTACCTACATGTAGATAAACATAAAGAATAAATATCACGTACCCAATTGTCGGTTTTCATCCAAAAAGTTCCCATAAGGACGTGGCAAATAGCGATTCATTTTTCCCAATTTATTGTTGTTCCCTTGTCAAAATCAAAATGTTAAATAAAAGTTAAAACGTGCTTACCTAATACATATACATGTATATAACCTTTATAAAGGAAAACTGATGGAATTTGGGGTCAAAGATGAATCGTGGTCCGAATAAAAAATGGCTGTGCATATTTTATGGCGAATTCCGCTCACCCAAAAAGTGTACACCCACGTGCACCGGGTGCACGTTTCTGCACCCGTTCCACTCGGCTCGGAAATGGTGCATACTTCGCAGAAATGGGTGCACCCTACTTTCCCTCTTCGACTGGATACACCCCGTGCACCAGATGTGCACCGGGTGTGCTCCGCTGCCACCAACAAGGGAGCTGGTGGCAGCGGTGCATCCAACATGGCGGAATATAATCGTCTAGGCGTCTAGAGGTCGCATCGCGCAATACATGTGACGCCATCGGTCTACACCCACAAGAAACTGTAACTGCGCCTGGTGTGATGAGCCGAATTCGCCATATGTTTTCAATAGTCATCGTAACAAAATTGACAAGGTTTTCATTGGTCACCATTTCAAAAATGTCAACATTTTCATAGGTAAATCTATATAAATAAAAATGTAAATCTCGATCAGTGTTTAATCCTGTATCTTCGAAAGTTTTTCACCGATTGCTTTCAAATTTTCCCACGACGTTGCCTTCGAATACGCGCAGGTTTTCGTAACCCTGTTATTTAGATGTCACACATGAGACAGCTAAAAACGTGTTGTTTAAGAATTAAAAAAACGACTTTGTGACACCACTGTACCACGCCTGTGATTGCACGTGATTTCACAGAGGGATAATAGGGATCACTTGGTCGAGATCATATGAGGAAGGGGAGGAGGGCGGAACTAAAATAGGGACTTGATAGAGATGATTCCGGGGGAGGGGGGGTGTGACTGAAATAGGGACTTCAAGGAAGAGAAGGTACCGAGGGGGAGGGACTGAAATAGGGACTTGAAAGAGATGATAGCGGGGAGAGGTGCAAGGAGGTATGATAGCCGGATACGGCTAGTATTTAATAATTTTCAACAATTTCATCGATCAATTTTAAAAAATTTTCAAACATATTACAGGCCAATTTCATAAAATTTAAACAGACGATTTTTTATTCTTTTGCAAATTTTCCATAATTTAGTTGTTTTTCATATCAAAATATATCGATTGGTGGAAGTGTGTGGGGGGGGGAGTAAAGGTGGAGCCTTTTCTGTTACCCGGGCGCCAAACAAACACGCTACAGCGCTGAGCATATAGATGCTTCTTCGACGTATAGTATGGTTAGATAAAAGACAAATGTTGATACATTCACTTCCTATTCAATTTAAAAATTGGTTTATCCGGAGGCATGGTTATCGGTTAGCCAATAATGCGGAAAAACTTTCTTGTCGCTCACGACAACATTTCCCTGGCGATCTTCCGCCAAATCCTAACGTATCAAACATTTGAATCGATTTCATTAAAACCTATCCATGGCAAGGAATGATCTCTATCCATCTTTCAAACTACTTCCTGACACGGCTTTATATCGTTATTGTCGGACAAGTAGAAGTGAATCAAAGCACTTTATTGAATAACCATTAAACGTCAGGTGGGAATTCGTTGAAAGGCCAATATCAAGAGTTGACCAAGTTGAATCGCCGTCTAGGGGATAGGGTACATTTATCTTGCCAATGCATGTATACGGTAGATAACATACAAGTTGCATTTTGTATCACTCTTATCTATTTTTAAATAATCGAGAAAATATAGACAATCTATGAATTTTAGAGCAAAAGGGGCATCAAATTTTCATTGCTAAGAGCTAGGGTCTACTAATGATAAGTTCTATGCATGTGTACGATTTTCGACGATTGCTTTAGGTGCAAAATTATAGATATATATATGCAAAAATATTTTGTCTGTTTGTATGGAACTATTCAATGTTTTTGAATCTTTTAAAAACTTTATTTTACTGCCTTCAGGTATACTGATCAATAGTGGCGTTTAAAGAAATTCCATTGGTGTTCTGCAGTAATTTGAAACTCAGGCGAGGGACATTTTTAAATGTAAACAGTGAAACTTTGAGGCAGGTATTTTTCGATATCTCTACACATACCGTATATTTTTATTACTTTGTAGAAATGTTTCATTTGATGCATGCACCTAGAAAATGGATCAGTTTTAGACCTTCGTAAGGCTAAAAGAATCATAACTTGGCTGCTCATGGTAGCATTTTTCTTTTCACTTTCAATCTATATATGTTCCAAATGTTGCAAAATACTCTGGTAGATTCTGTACCTGGATAAATTTATCAGATTTTCACTATCACACATACATTACACCGAAAATACATCTTGAGAAGAACTACCAGTGAACCGTTGTGAATGGACTCAATCATACAACATTCTAGGCAACATTTGGGACAACATTCTGCAAAAGATTTGAAACAACATTTTGGACAGCATACCTTAAAAGATTTGAGACAACATTCTGTGAAAGATATGAGACAAAATTCTACAAAATATGTAGGGCATTACTCTATACAACATATTAGGACAAAAGTCTAAAAAAAATTTGGAACACCTTGATCTATGCTACGTCTAAGACAACATTATGTAAAACATTTGGGACAACATTCTGTAAAAGATCTCAGACAACATTCTATAAAACATTTGGGACAACATTCTATTAAACATATGGAACAACATTCTATAAAACATATGGAACAACATTCTATAAAACATTTAGGACAACATTATGTGAAATATTTGGGACAACATTATGTGAAATATTTGGGACAACATTCTATAAAACATCTGAGACAACATTCCTTAAAACATCTGAGACAACATTCCTTAAAACATTTGGGGCAACATTCTGGATCTATAGGAAACATTGTATGCAACGCGATTCTAAACACTGTATGCTTTCTATACAACATACTATCAAACATTTAGGGCCGGTTGCACCAACAGAGGTTAAGAATAACCCAGGGTTAACCCACTGCGTAGCTCTAGGTTAACCCACTGTTG
>JAQGBX010007752.1:0-11130 GCA_034698745.1 Megaphyllum sjaelandicum
GTTAAGAGTGACCACCAAAAAACAAAATGCAATGTTGGTCACTGTACGCAGGTAACACTATATACGAAGAATGCTTGCATTTAATTAAACTAATGAACATGTATACGCTGCACTTGTACGTGTAGACTCAAATACACGTACGTGTGATGTATAACCTGTTAAGAGTGACCACCAAAAAACAAAATGCAATGTTGGTCACTGTACGCAGGTAACACTATATACGAAGAATGCTTGAATTTAATTAAAATAACTAACATGTACGCTGCACTTGTACATGTAGACTGTAATACAAGTACATGTAATGTAAAAATTGTGAAGAGTAACCACCAAAAAAAATGCAATGTTGGTCACTGTGCACAGGTTACACTATACGAAGAATGCTTGAATTTAATTTAATTAATGCACATATGTACGCTGCACTTGTACATGTAGATTGTAATACACGTACAGCCTGCTTAATCACCTGCGTACAGTGACCAACATTGCATTTTTTTGGTGGTCACTCTTAACAGGTTTTACATTACATGCACGTGTATTACAGTCTACATGTACATGTAATGTAAAACCTGTTAAGAGTGACCACAACATAAAAAATGCATTGTTGGTCACTGTACGCAGGTAACACTATACGAAGAATGCCTGAATTTAAACAGCATGTACGCTGCACTTGTACATGTAGACTAATACACGTAGTAAAAACCACAAAACCAAAAAAGTGCAGAAACATCTTGTCCGAGGATTAAAGCAAGATGTAACGTGACACATTCGTTATCTGGTCACTTTTTAAGGTACGTTAATTGGCAATTTGAAAATTGCAGTAAAGACGACACGCACTGGTAACTATACACGATAGACGGGTGGTCACTGGTCACTATATACGGAGAATTTTTATGCTGGAAATGTATACTAGAAAAAAACAATACCGTCGCTAAAAGGTGGTCACCAATCAAAGGTGGTCACTTTTCCAGATTTTACTGTACGGGAAAAACTGTTTCAATAACATAAAAAACGAATAAGTGAAAACCTTCGAGTAAAAACACGGATAAGTGAATAACTCGAGTAACAACGAAAGTAATGAGTAAAAACTTCTTTTTCCTTTAAAAAAAAAAAAAGAAACTGAAAAACGAATACGTGAAAAAAAAAACGTTTTAGTAAAAAAAAAAACCTGATAATTAAAAAACGTATTTAACAAAAACGGCTAATTAAAAAAACATTCGATTGAAAAAAACGGATAAGTGAAAAACCTTCGAGTAAAAACACGGATAAGTGAATAACTCGAGTAACAACAAAAAGTAAACGTGAAAAAAAACGTTTTAGTAAATTGAAAAAATGCTGATAATTAAAAAACATATTTAAAAAAACGGCTAATTGAAAAAACATTCGATTAAAAAAAACGGATTAGTGAACAACTCGAGTAAAAACAAAAACTAATACGTGAATAAACGTTTTGGAAAAATAATAAAACGGATAAGTGAACAACACATATATTTCAAAAAAATTGAAACGCATAATTGAAAAAACATGTCAATAAAAAAACCGGATGCAAAAAAACACAGCACACCCTGGTTATTGTACGCAATAGACAAGTGGTCACATGGTCACTATATACGGAGAATTTTTATGCTGAAAATGTATGCTCGAGAAAACAATACGCTTAAACGAATAAACGTTTTAGAAAAATAAAAAACGGATAAGTGAACAACACATATATTTAAAAAACAAGGAAACGCATAATTGAAAAAAACATTCCAATAAAAAAAAAAACACACACTGGTTGACGGTCACATGGTCACTATACGGAGAAATTTTATGCTGGAAATGTATGCTAGAAAAAACAATACGCTTAAACGAATAAACGTTTTAGAAAAATAAAAAACGGATAAGTGAACAACACGTATATTTAAAAAAAAAAAGAAACGCATAATTGAAAAACATTCCAATAAAAAAACCGGATGCGAAAAACACAACACACACTGGTTGACAGTGTACGCAATAGACAGGTGGTCACATGGTCACTATATACGGAGAATTTTCCTGCTGGAAATGTACGCTAGAAAAAAACAATACGCTAAAAAGTGGTGCAACAAAAACAGGTGGTCACCATTCGAAGGTGGTCACTTTTGCAGGTTTTCCCGTAGCTGCTTTTCTTTGAGATATATTTTTCAATTTCAGCAAACTCATCGTCATCATCATCATCATGATGACGATCTGAGGTGCGAAAATCTCCATCAACCCACTTGCGGGAAATTCCCAAAAAAACACTTCAACCCTTAAACGAGCTGCCATGGGTACGAGCGGCCTTCGATTACGTAAAAAAAGGTTTTACACGCTCACTTACTCATATAAAAACCTTTAGGGGGAATTTCGATTTGATATGTGACATTTTGTGAATTATACTTCGATTGATCCGTGAATTACTTAAGGTGCGTATCCACTTAGGAAACTTTTGTTTCGCAACAAAATGTCATGAAAAAGTGTTTTGTGTTTCATGTTTCGTGTTTCGTGTTTCGGAAACATTTGCGTATCCACTTGCGAAACAATTTATGTGAAACTTTTTACGGCGCATGCGCGAAAAGGGTAAAGTAGCGATAGCTTTTAGCAGTGATGGAACAGAACGAATTTTGCGCATGCGCCGTAAAACGTGTTTCCGAAACACCCTTTGATCGACCGCTAGTCCCTGGCTGGACGAAACACGCCGTGAAACAAAGTTTCATGTAAAATTTTGCGCCAAAAATGTTTCATGAAATTTTTTTTTTTTTGAAACTTTTTTATGAAATCTTGTTGCGAAACTTTGTTTCGCAACAAAGTTTCCTAAGTGGATACGCACCTTTAGAATACATAATGTGGTCCCATATCCTTCGAATAAAGTTTCCGAAACACTATTTTTCAGTTTGTTTTCAAACTTAGTACGTAGCATATGAAATGTAATTTATGGGACACATTTCTTATACTGCTAATATTTGTGTAATAACATTTTTAAAAAAATCCACTTTATCTATTTATGCATTAGTATATTGCAGTCATGCAAATCGAAATACTCTATTCCTAGAATATGCCGGCTTAGCCCGGCTATACTCCGAATGGCCAATGCACGTATACACGTGTTTCAAACTATAGCGACATTATTTTTAAAAAAATTGGTTATATATTTATATCTGTCTGGCTTTGGCAAAAAAATGGTTGTAATTTACCATGCATGTATGGTAATCATGCATGCGAGACAGCTAAAAATATAAATAATCGAGCAAACTTCGTAACAAAAACGATTCTAGACAAGAAGGTAAGTATGTTTTCAATAGATCCCTAAAAATCGACTGTATATTTAGAAATGAACAATTGAAACTTATCTTTTTGGATTAAATATTGGGAGTTTAATATATGCGTAAAGGATATTGATATTAAATATTATAGACATAGTCTCGATGATCCCTGCCATCCCGTATACTTCAGCATGTTAAAAAATAATATAAGAAACTACATGTATAATTCTTTGAAATAAAAACTATATAGTGGGTGCAATTAACATTTGCTATAGCCTCTCATAACCATTACAATATGGTCAATAAATAAATTAATCGTAATTTTTTCATTGATAAATTTATTAATAATTTGCTTTTCGTAAGATTAAAATATTTCTATGACGACCACTGGATTTGTCCTACCTGCATATAATGTAGCCTACATGTATTGCCTGGTATTGCATTTCCTGAATTTGTGGTTAAACATTACCTTAGAATGTAGCTTTAAAGGGGTCTGGGGCAACATGCTGCATTATTCGAAATAATCAGTTTCTTTCTCTGTGTATGCGGGAATGATTAATCAAAAGTAAACTAGTGCTAGAAATAACACGTACGTGTACAGTAATGAGGACTTCAACTCAATAATGCCGCTAAAATGACATACGGGCGGCGTGAAAATTTCCTCTGATATAGCTTTGCCAAACTGTGCTAAATCTATCTATCGTCGTCTATAATATATTATCGATAATAAGAAGGCATATCTTGATAGAAATCTCGTGTCCATTCCAACATAACAAAAGCAATGACGCGCTATGAAAGAGCAAACGCCCGCAGCAGCGGTTTCCTCATGAGTAAATGTTATTAGTCAAATGGCCGCATCATTTGATAACGATGTATCGTGTGTAAACTGCAATTAAATATTAATTAGAACAAGCTCTCAATAACAAATTATCTTTATGAGCGAAGTGCGAGTATATTTATGTTTTCCGATTTACATTTGATAAGAATTAATGCATTAGAATACACGTCAATAACACTCGTTTGTTAAATACTTTTCTAAATAAATTATTGACCGAAAATCAATACCGGACAATCTATTCAAAATGAAAAGTTAAATGTAGGCCATAGATCGAAATGCATGGATGCCAATTAATTGTGTGAAAGTTGGCCATTCCAAAATACGGGTATAGTTATACAGGATTTTTTTAAATGGGTGATAAACCTGTTAAGAGTGACCATAAAAAATGCTATGTTGCATGGTCACTGTAAACAGGTAGCAAAGAATGTCTGAATTAAATTAAAATAATGAACATGTACACTGCACTTATACATGTAGACTGTAATACACGTAGCAAAAAACCACAAAACCTAAAAGGTACAGAATCGTCATGTCCGAGGGTTAAAGCAAGATGTAACGTGACTCATCCGTTATCTGGTCACAGCACACAATAAACAGGTGGTCACTATGCAGAGAATTTTTATGAAGAAAATGTACACTAGAAAAAACAAAACTGTAAACACTAAAAAGGGGTCAACATGAACAGGTGGTCACTTTTCCAGGTTTTACTGTATTTTTGTTCCCTGCCTTTATTTATTTCTTCACATTGTCATTAGTTCGTTTTAACGAAATGTAGCGCGAATGCTGGGCAACTCGGAAATTCAATTCGTTTCGGGCAAAAAATTCGTAATATCCGAATTCGGAATTGGTCTTAAACGAAGAAATTAACCTTATTTGTATTTGTCCTAGAGACGGGGGCTTGGAAACGAATTGGTACTATTAGAACCTCTGTATAAAGCGAGTTCTTCTTAAGGAATATTTGAAACAATGCCATATGGCACTGTATAGGGTATTGAATTGAATTGACTTACCTTAAATTTGTTTGTCCAGGGTTACTTCACGTTCCTTTACTCGGTGAGTTTGATTTTCGTTGGCGTGGCCTCTTCCTGTCTGATTCGAAATGGCGACGGTTTCGACTTTTCGTTGGGTCGTGGACGGACTGCCGAAAACCAAAATGGCGGCGAAAGGTCGGAGGTCAATGACAGCAACGGCTTGGGAAGTCAGAGGAGGAGGAGGGCCAGCTTCATCATGGAGACCGGAACCGGATTCGGAAGCCTCTTCTTCAGACTGGGAATTCTGGGTAAGAATAAGAAAACGGAACTACGTTAGAGTTGTACTCAGATAGATGCTTTACGAAGTCACGCCTAGTTTAAAAACAGGGAAATTTTTTAAACCAATGAGCGTACGTGGCAGTGTTGCAGCACGTGACTCCCAAAAATGACTTTCGTAAAGTCCCTAATACATGTATTAGGGATTTTTTTTATAATTTGCGATTATATTTTTAAAAAATTGGCTGATTTTTTTTGTTTCAAAATTGGTAATTGTATTTCGATTATTTGCGATATTTTGTTTCAATTGAAATTTTTTTGGCAAAACAAATTTTTTGAATAACCAATTTTTTTTAATAAAAAATACATATTTGTTGATAAAATTGAAAATATTAGAATATTTGTGGAAAAAATAAAAACATTTAAAATTTTCATTAATAAAAATTTTTGTTTTTTTAAATTAAAACAATTTGAAAAAATTATATTTTTTTCTCCAAAAAAACAAATTTTTTGCCACATATTTTCAACTAAAGCGCAATATATTTCGTATATATGTAGGTTTCGGATTAGCTACGATGGTTTACTGCGGCTTGGAATTCGGTTCCTTCTTCGAAATCTTGCCCAATTCTTCTTGCTACAGGATCTTGAGGGGCGTCAATCCCATCCTCCAGATGGCGTTCACCTTCGCCCAAATGTACTTCGTCTTCATGGCCTCCAGGGTGAGTACTCGATCCTTCCAAGTACGAATTCATCCAATTATTTTTTTTCATAATTCCGAATGTCTGTTCAATGGTCAGCCCTCCGTGGCCAAATTCCAAGCGTGGACCAAATTCGGCCTGATGCATTTGGTGGCCACCAATTTGGGAGTTTGGATCAAAACCTTGGTCCACGAAAGCATCCAAGAGTTCAGCTTCCGCTACGAAGACACGCCATCGATGGACCAAGACGTTTTGGTGGATGCAGGTACAGGCTCAAAACCAGAAAAGATAGAACAAATCCCGTTAAGACGAACTCGCTTAATACCAATTGCAGATAGTACCAACTTAATTCCAGGCCATTGAAAATTTTCGTCGAAAAAAAAAAATGACAACTTTTGTGAAAATTTTAATTTTTTTTACATTTTTAAATTTTTTTTGAATAATGTAAAATTTATTGAAAAACAATTTTTTTTGGGTAAAAAAAAAATTTTGGGGGTAAAAAATAAGAAAGTGAAAATTGTCGAGGAAAAAAAATTGAATGACAACTTTCGCGTAGAAAATTTTAAGAAATCAATTTTTTTTGTGGAAAAATTAAAACAATTTGGAAAAAAGTACATTTCTGTGTGGAAAAAAAAATTTTTTTTTTTCGAACTTTCAAGTTCCTTTCACGCTTTTCCGATCGCACGAACTACGTTTTAACCGATCAAATTCCCACGTCCCTGGTGCAAGTTCGTCTTAACGAGTTTCCATCATATGGTTATGCAAACAAACTTCTGTAAAACCTATTATCTGATTTCCAGTTTTCCCAGCCAGACTCGATGAGCCCATCTTCAACGACACCTGCCAGGGCCAGGACATCATGGGGGCCGTAGTGTCCACTTCGGCGCCCTACCTGTGCCCTTTCCTCGTCCAGTTCAGCTTCGTTTGCGCCGCCATCTTCTACACCATGTGGACGTGCGCGGCCAGCCCCTGGTCAGTGGTCATCTCCGACTCCGGCCAATCTCGCCTGCGGGGGGCCCGGCGCGTGGACTGCGTGGGGGCCAGCAAGGGCCTCTTTTTGGGGCTCTTCGTGCTGGCCACCAACGTCATCTGCCTCATCCTCTTCTTCGTATTGGTCAACCATCCTCGCTTCCATCGACTGGCCATCTACCTGGCCCACGTCTCGCACGTGGCCGTCATGCTGGTCAGTCTGGTGGCCATCTCGGTGGGCCTGCTGAGGGCGCGCCCCCTGGCGGATGAGGGAGAGGTGGCCGAACCCGACCGGCCCCTCAGCAAGCTGTTGCTGCACTTGGCCACCTTCGGCTCCTTCCTCTACAGCGTGTTCGGGGTGCTGGCAGGAGCGATGACCGCCGGTCAGTGGCACGAGCCCAGCCTGCTGCTGGCCGCCAGCAGCGCCCTGGCGGTGGTGCAAGTCACCGTGCAGTCCCTCTTCCTGTTGCGCATGAGTGGCCGCTGGGAGGCGCGGGCGGCGCTGGCCACTCCACGCCACGCCTCCCACGCGGTCACTCTGCTGCTCATCAGCAACGTGACCCTTTGGGTCGTGGCCACTTTCGAGATCCAGCACGCGCAGGTCAACCCCATCCAGGCCGAGTTCTACGGGGCCCCCATCTGGTCAGTCATCCAGGCGGTCACTCTGCCTTTGGTCATCTTCTATAGGTTTCAGTCGGCTGTTATGCTGGCCAGTCTCTGGAAGATCACCTGCTTGTCGCCCACCAAGTAAACAAACCCAGAATGTTTTTCAAAAAGAAATCTGATTTTCTACAAAAATCACGACTAGTACGAACTAAGAAATCTCGATTTTTCAAAAGCGATACATTTTTCGGAAAAATATTCAATTTAAAAAAAAAACATCTCTACTTTTATAAAATGAAATTTCAACAGAAATAAATTTTTTAAAAGAAACCAGCCACATTTCAATTTTTAGAAAGTAATGAATTTTTAGAAATAATTCAATTTTCCAAAAAGAAAAAGAAAAAAATATCAATTCTTCGAAAACAAATCTCAATATTTCCAAAAAAATAATACAACAAATCTTTTTTTGTCAGTTTACAAAAAAAAACAATTTAAAATCTTAATTTGTTTTCAAACTTAAAAAACAAAAATTTGGGAAAAAAATTCTCTTTTCCAAATATCCGCTCTCTGCGTTGAAATAAACATACCAATTTCTTAAGAGTTTTTCAATATTTTGGATCAATTTGAAATAATTGTTTTTATTTTGTTCAAAAAGTGATTTCTTTCAAAAAATTTAAATGTAAACGATTTATTTTTAAAAATTGATTCGTTTTTGAAAAATTAGGATGCTCCATCTGCCCACGGAGTCTGACCGAACAAACAGGTCGAGCGTTCGGAGGCTAATCTGTAATATTAATTTATAAAGTCAAGATATTTGAATAAATCCAGATTATCAGACTTTATTTTGCATTTTATCATTATCATTTTTTTTTCCCGTGAGAACATTTTAGTTGTTTTTTTTGGTATCTTTGGGCAAGATACCAAAAAAGGGAAATTAGTCGATTGCAGACGCGATAACGTCCCGTTATATTGAATTACAAATTGTTTAACCACAACTTAACACAAATCAACGCTTTTTAAGTTTTTTTCATTCTCTGTTTCAAAACAGTGGAACCTCGTAAAGAAGAACTCGCTTTAGACGAATTTCCGATAATACGAATCCATTTAAGACGACTTCGGATATTACGAATTTTAAAATGTACAGCTTAAACGAATGAATTTTCAAGTTCCCGAGCCATCGCAGTTCGTCTTAACGAGGTTCCGCTGTCATTACGTTGAATTTATCATCGTGTCTAATAACGCCGAGTACAAATTCGCCTTAGTAGTCGAGTTTTCTGACTGCTTGACCAGTGGTCAATCGCCGCATATGCACAGTATTTCTTGGGACCTGAAGCCGCACAAATCATTGAATCGCACAAATCACCAAATAAGCGAAAAACTAACCTCATTTTTATAAAACAAATCCTTAATTAGGATCAGTTTTAGATTTTCTAAGACATCTGTATTTTGTAACGTTTTTCGATATGTTTTATAATGTCCAGTGAATGTCCATTTTTAGGGGTATTTTTGTGTATCTTCGAATACCATATCAGTAAATTAAGTGCAATGTTAAGGTCAGAGAAAATGAATATTTAACGGTCATTTTTGTGTCTTTTAAAACGAGTGAACCGTGGTACCTAATTTTTAATATCATCATCGCTGATGATAAATTAAGAAACAAGTTACGCAAATTTTGCAAAATCTAATTTAAAAACGCTTTTTCGTGCAAGATTATGAAACAAAAGTACGAAAAACAAATTGTAAATAAAAACTAATAAAACAATAAATAAGCTCGCTGTTTCACGTTTTTGATATCAAAAGTTGATTTTGATAATTTTGGTTCCAACCCAGATAACCTAACTTTTATCTTAAGGGGTTCCACCAGTGACCCGTGTGGGGATTTTTTTTCGAAGATATTTTCAAGCGTAACATGAAATATTTCATCATATTCACAACGTGGGTGAATAACTTACAAATGAAAATTTCAGACTATAAAATGTTACGGTTATTACAAAAAGTTATATTTCAATTTGGAAAATGTTACAAAATGTTATGATATTACGAAAAATAATTAAGTCATAAAATTTAAAATTTATAACATTACGAGAAAATTAAATTCAAAAATTTTGTGACATTTTATAACATTACCACAAAAAAAAATACGTTTCAATAAAAAATTTTCCTTCAAAAATTTTGAATTTGAAATTAAATTTTATTTTGAAGTATCACAAAGTATTTTAAATTTTTTAAAATTCAACCATTTTGTAATATGATTAAATTTTGTATTTTATAATTAAATTATCATTTGTATATACAAAATTTTATAACATTAAAAAATGGTTCAAATTGTAAATTCCAAAATTTTGTCATACTACTACAAAATTTAATTTTATTAAATTCAAAATTTGATAACATTACGAGAAAATTAAATTAACAAATTGTGATACTACAAAATAAAATTTAAATTTACAAAGTTTCATTATAAATGTATTACGAAAGATAATTTAATTATAATGGACACAATTTTATAATATTACAAAGAGGTTAAATTTGAAATTACAAAATATTATGACATTACAAAAAAACTAAATTTAAAATTTAAAATTTTTTAATTATATAATTTTTTTGTCTTTAAAAAATATTGAATTACAAAAATGAGTGGGTTTTAAAAGAAGACGAATCTAGGGATCAATTCTGGCAATCCATTTCAGTATTTGATTTAATTTGATTTGATTTTTGAGTATTCATTTTCTCTCACCGATATGTTTATAGTTGTTGTCACTAGATGGCGCTGACGTTCATCGCCGGCTGTTTTTAATTTTTGTAGTACTATTTCTAGCTCGATCCAATTTAAAAGAAGTGAAAATTCAACAAATCGTAGACGTAGATGCGTTCGTGCTATTCGTTAATATTGATCACGTGACATAAGTTTTTTAAATGTAAAAAAAAAATTTTGTAATGAGTTTTAATAAACGTTTTTAATTGTCTTATAATTTGGTTTCAGCTCTCCTAAATTTCTAGAAAAAGAGACACCATCGAAGTATTTTATTATAAATAATTTAAATTGTTACGAAATTTCAATGGAAATCTAAGTGTGTGCAATTTTTTTTAATAAAAATCAAACTCGCAAATTTTTAAGAAATAACATTTTTTTTTTAATTTTAAATATTCTAACTTACAAATATAATAAACAAATTATTTAAAATATTTAATTTTGTACGAATTTTTAATAAAATAGCTCATTTTGTACGAAGTTTTAATAAAAAAAAATATAGTTTCACGAATTTGGACAAAAATAAATTTTTCCGAATTTTAAAAATCCGAACTTACAAATATAAAATACAAATTATTACGAAATTTTAATGAAAATCTAAATTTTTATGAAATTTTTAATAAAAAATCTAAATTTTGTACAACCCCCGGTCAAAAGTGTTAGACCACCAGCACAGAACGTTGCAGTGTCCCAAGAACACCTTGAATAACTTCGAAACTTGACCAGTAATGAGATTTATTTGTTTACCATAAGCATCAACATG
>JAQGBX010007753.1:0-11129 GCA_034698745.1 Megaphyllum sjaelandicum
TATCTTTTTATCTTTTATGGTCACCAATACCAGGATGAGCCTTGCTTCAAGCTGACATTTTGTGACAATGAAAGCAGTTTAAGAAGAAGACGCATTAACGCTCCAAGGGCTTCATGCCCTTCTATAGCGGGGGTGAAAAATTTTTTTTTTTTTTTGTGAAGAATATTTCACAGAAATGATGGTTTCAGTAGAAAATGTGATTAGAAATAAGCATGAGATTAATCTCATGTTAGATTTCCAGGATTTACACAGAAAGAATGAGGAAATTGAATGGACTAGCTCTTATATATGTTAAAGACGTCTGGTTTTGCTCAGTTTTCAGCCCACAGTTTTTACAATTTCAAATTACTACTTTCTAAGACTGTTTTTGATCAATTTTCATGAACCTAACTGTAATGATTCCATGAAATCAAGTTAAGACAATTTAAAAAATATAAAGCGACACATCTTTCACAAGTGATGACCTGACATTAAAATCGAATGTAATCACTGATAATCTAACATGTGCGACAATAAGAATTTGAGGATAATCACATATACTGTGGGATAATGGTCTGATCTTTAAACTGAAGATGTCATCGGACCGAAATCATGACGGAAAAGAGCAACTTTTATACTCAAATACACCGAATGATTCATAGATCTGTAGTACGGAAAGATTAAAGATTTGGTAAAGAAATGACCATTTTATTACGAATTTCCCCGTTGACTCAGCTATCAAAATCCTGTTTTCTACGTGCTCACATTACCCAAATCTTATACTTCGTATAATGCGCGTATTTCGCCGTCCATTATCGATCAGATAGATGGACTGGTTAAAGCCACGATAATGGACAATGTAACCAGCATCCTACATGACCAGGACGCAGTCTGGACAAGAGATAAGCATCGCTCGATCGTTTTCATTACATGCATTTCCAACCTCGTTCAGTTTTAGATTGTGTGTGTCTGCTTTTTTTAAAAATTCTAATCGGACAAGTATGAAGGGCGTGGAGAAATAAACACGCTACCAAAAGCAAACTCCCACGAATTTCAAGCTCCTTCAGGGAGCACGACTACACGTGAGTCTGTGCCTCCTAATCCATTTGTGCCTTTCAGTTATGCTTGTCACAAGGCTCGAGTCCGGAGAAATTTAGTTCAGATAATTAAAAAGCATTATATTTCCAAAATTAAAACGCACGCCCTTCTTAGGAGAACGTGGCCTGACTCGATATCATTTCCAACGTTTGCCATGCCCCCTTTTTCCGTAAGGTTTAAATTTCAGAACGAATTTTTGCAAAAGAAATTTAGGAAAAACCAGCCCTATTTGTGCTCGCTAATATTAGGCAGGCAAAAAGAAGTCTTTTTCATCAAGAATTTTAATTAAACGGAAACTGTACATGTAAAATCTTAGAAATGGAGCGACGGCTATCGTGTTTACCACACGGTAATTTCTTCGCAAAATTAAAATGCACGAATTGGTTTGAGTAACGTGCGAAAAACACCCTCCCAAAAACAATATTGTGAGTATAAGTTATGTCTCAACGGCGAATGCAGCGTGTCATTGAACCTATTTCGGCCATAGTTAAATCACGCTCCAATTTAATTTTCGTTGTGAAAACAGACGTGAAAATTAATCATCCGTAGTTGGAACAAATACTAGTTAGCGCCAATATAGTTCAAAGCAATAAAACCGTGGGCGTATTCTTTTGTTTCAAGATGAGAATCAGTTGGAAATGTTACACAAAATCCGATTTAATTTACTTGTAGGATCATTGAAATTCCGAGTTAACACGCGTGTGAAAATACACGTAAAATATCAATAAAATTCAAGATTTTCGGAATGCAATGGAACTTTGGCTTCGCACATATTCGAGTGATAAGAAAATGCTACAATTTGCAGTTACCTTTCTCGGAAGGGATATTTAAAAAGAAATTACACTAAATGTCCCTATTGTCATGGCAGTTGCCAGTAATTGGTACAGTCGCAACAATTTGAAGAATTGTGAGAACCTTTCGTATCAATTTGAACTAGCACATCGTCAAACATCTTCTGTACTAAAATGAAAAACTTTTGATCCCACATATCTTGGTTTTACCCTAGTTTAAAATAAACTGGAAACGGAATATATATCAATTTTCACAAAGGTTTTCGAAAATGGTTGTCCTCCTTTTTAGAACTAAAATTCCTTGAATATTGATTATTTATCTTTTATTTTCTGTCAAAAGTAGTGCTGATTTTCTACACTTTACATACTTAAAACTATTTAAAGAATTACAAATGACGCACACCTGATTTTGGAAAAAAAAAAAAAGTCAAGGGTTTCCATTATTGCAAAAACGCGGCTACAAACGATTATTTTCTGAAACAAAAAATGACCAAAAAAACCCAATTTTTTTGTAAAAGATTCCTGCGTTAAAGGCAAGGCCTTACAAGTTTTTTCCCCCAAAATCATAAAAAATAATTAGTCTGATTTGTATATATGAACTCGTAGAAAGTGAAACTAATGTAGTTTTCGTGCCTCCTTGCTCTACTTATTTTAATCAGTTTTAAATTATGTAAACATGAGACATGTTGCAGACATACTGCATTGGTGGAAGTATGAAACAAGGAAAGTGTTTGGGAAAGGAATTCACAAGTTACGAGTTTTCTTCAAGAACAACAACAACTGCAAACCATAACGAATATCATGACAGTTTAAAATTTAAAAGAAAAACTATGTGAGTTTCGAGACAAACCTTCATGCAAAATGGTAAAGTACATGTAAGTTAGAAGTATGCTTATTTTTGCAAAATACCCTTAAACATTAGGTTTTATTTCGTAGGTGATGCGGCTGGAAAATCCCAATGGTCATTTGCTGCGCTAAACCAGAATTCTAATTTGCATAAGATGCGAGATTGTGATTACTTAGGCTAAAAAGGCGTTTACTTGCTTAAAATTTACTCTAAATTATATTGCCAGGAAAACCCAAGATTTTGGTCCAAATACCGAAAAAGTGCCGAAAAAAATCCAGCGTTTTATCCAAAGTATTTTATCCTTACTTAATCTTGACGGATCTATTTGAGACAAAGTGCTTTTATGTCAGAGTCCATTACAATAAAAGAACTATACAACTCTTTAAAGTTCACATTAAATGATAATTGCATTATATTGCCCTGTCGTTTTTAACAAGCCGATTGAATTTATTTGCTCGTTGGATCCACATGAGCCACTCTGGAAGAGGTTTTTAGGTGTGGCTCTTGCAATTTGAAATTCAGGAATTTCTCCAAATTGGCAGGTAAGTGTCGTTTCGAAAGTATTTCCAAATTGGGGATGAAAAATTACGCCATCTACGAGCGGCATTAAAAGCGTCGTGTAGGTGATGCTCGTAATCGCTCGACTGGACAGTGTCCGGCTGGCGTGAGGTCAAAAATCCTATTTAGATTTTTGTCGAAAATCCGGGTTCAATTGTCTTTTCCCCAAATATTTCGCATATGGCATCACTGTCTGCAGGCAGCGTGAATTTCAAGTCACAGTTTCTATTCAATTCAAATCATTTAAGTAATATTGACACACATATTGTGACCGTTTTCAGGTGAAAATTAAGCGAGTGAAACTGTTTCATACGCTTTTGAAAATGAAAACACTGGAGCGCTCCAAGGTTATGTAAATACCTTTTCTGGGGGTTTTGGAGAATGCCAAGACGCTGAACAGAAGTTGTTGGCACCCTGACAAATCGGTCCGATCTTAACCATGCCATTTATTAAATTTTCATTGAAATGGAAATGGCAAATTCATCTCCCACTGATCTGCTTAACCTTCCATATGGGAAAAAAACACGAAACGTGTCGTTATAAATTTAAATAGGGAGAAAATGACTCCTCTGGCCTACGTAAATTCCTTTGATATCACATTTGAAATCCGGGTCATGTCACAGTACGTTATGCGCGTTTTCTCACCTTAAAATTCGGCTACTGCTTCGATATCTGTTCACAATAGAATACAATAGGCATTTCTTGTCAAAATATTTTCTTTGGCAATAGGCGATATTTGAAATCGTGATTCTACTAGGTGGAGTTTGGGGAATTTTTGTTTTCGACTTACTGTATTTGCTGCATGCTTTTTCGCTCCTAAATCAGCAGCCTTGTGAAGTTCTGCCTATATATAAAAGTTAATTTACATATCATGATCTCAGAAATTATATGCTGCAAACACACGCACCATTTTTTTTTTTTTTTTTTTTTTGCAAGCCGTTCATCTTCTGAAACTTATAACTCGTTAGTCCAACTTTAGCACGGCCTAGTGCCGAATACATACTGTATGAGCTATAGAAATGGAGTGACACCAGCTACATGTAATTTCACAGTTATCAAAAATTGACCCTAAATCGCAGACTGCATTAAGACAGAAGCTTTGCAGCTCGCCCTTTGTCAGCCTTAAAGTCAGGTGCGCAAAAGGAATGCAATATATAGTTGGTTTTAAAAAAGGACCTCTGGTGAATTTTTTAATCCAATTAGCATGTCGATTTTACACACTGACTTCACATTTGCCAAAATGCGATTCGCAAAGTCATCTTCTTTGCGAATCATCTTCAAGTGGTTAAATTAACTATTTTCTAAAACGCCGTAACATTCAAAACCATTACTTAGTTTAAACACAACGTTTGTGGCGATATCAACAGCATCATCACCTCTACATCCTTTGTATAGGAATAAACTTTGAAAATTATCCCATATACCATCCATCCACTGAGAACATGCAGGTCACGATGTTACCATACCATGGCTGTATGTTTTCTTCAGCTGGAAGAAAGCATTCATGGAAATATGATGACCTGTTCTCATTATAGATGGATAGTACAGGGACAATTTTAAAAATTAATTCCTGTAGAGGAGATGATCTTATTCATGCTGTAGGTGACTTTAATAACTTGAAACTGCAAACTTTTTCATTACCAAACAAATGTATTCTTTATTCAACGTTTCGACGATGTGGCCTAATCCATCATGAACCAACACAAATCAAATGATAATTCCAAAGAAAGTAACATACAGTATATAATGAAAATTAATTTTCCCTAAGTATAACGTTACTTAGATGATAAATTGATGCATCAAAATTACCCAATTAAAGAAAACCATGGTTATTAAATATTCCCAAAAACATAAGGATAACCCCCAAAGTAAATAACATGTGCCAACATGTTAAGACTGTCAATTTTCTGGCGACAAGGATTCATTTCAGACTAATTTCGCCATATTTAAAACATTTCTTTTTGCTTCAGTGGTGAAATTAAGTATAGTAATAACGTTCAGAATACACCAACAGCAGTTTGTTCATGGTGAAATTATAATGTGTGCATAGCCAGACAAAGACCGTTAGAATTAACATACTTTCAGATAAACTAAAAATAATGCATTCGAAATACCTGTTCAGATAATTATCGTTAACTAAAATTTGGCGAAACATTATTTCCCTTACTTTCATGTATAGTCATGTACTCAACGTGACGTTATTAATCGTTTGAGGACTGATAAGGGGGCATCCATAAATTACGTGAGGCGTTTAGGGGGGAGGGGCAAGCTGAATCTCACCCAATCTCACGTGGGGTAGAGGGTGGGGGGTCTAGACAAATATCACGTAATTTTTTTTTTCGCAAGAAACTGTACAATTGCGAGAGAACTGAGTTAAATTAAGTAAAACATGTTTCCTCACTAAAATATGGCTAAATCCTACACAATAATAATAACAATATGGCTAGTCTTGAGACCATACATAAGTCCCCGTGCCCCGTGGACTGAACTAGAATGAATATTCTTTTACGAATTTTAGTAGTTCCTATATTTAAGTATTTTATTGTTCGATTTTCTTACTGTGATTCTAGACTAGGTTCTTAGTAGTCTTAACTAGTCTTAAATAAAAATTATTAAGCAAATTATGTTTTTTTTTAAATGAATCCAAAGTAATCAAGCACAGATTAACATATTTACACTAAAAAAACGCATTTTGAAAAATCTCACGTGAGATTATAGGGGTGGGGGAGGGGGTAGAGCCAAATCCCACGACATCTCACCAGGGAGGGAGGGGGGTGTAGAAAAATCACCAAAAACGCCTCACGTAATTAATGGACGTCCCCTGACATTACTTTATTAATGTGTAACTTCATTTTAAATTTATACGATTAAAAACCAGCTTACCAGACCCACAATGATAACAAATGAATTATCCAGTAAAATCTCATTTAAATTGACGAATAAACGATACTGCAAGTGCTTGTGATCATAAAACCAAGTGACGTCAAATACCTGTATCTGTAAAGGTGAAATGTTCACGTTTTCCTTACCTCTGTTAGATACGAATTAATTAGGGCAAAGAAAGGTTATGGCGAATTCAACTGGTCCAAAAAATCTGCACTGGTGTAGGCTACAAGGTGAGGCATAAGTCTTTAAAGTCTAATTGTTCCGCCTGCTGCCTTCAATAATGCCGATTTAACAGACGTATGCCTCACTTTGTAGCCTACACTGGTGCAGGTTTTATTGGACCAGTCGAATTCGCCATTACTATTCCGTATGTAGTTCAAGCACAGTATACATGGATACGAAATACCAGTATGGTCACTTCGCGCATTCCTTGAGTCCCGATTCGCTTATCCAATCGACTTGAAAACTCAACGAATGCCATTCATAAAGCTTCTGTCTTAGTATATGTACCATTACTTACTGATCATAACATGTCAAACAACACACAATTTTCAAAACCTCATTTGGACGACATTTTTTTTTTTGCGGAAAATCTCGTTGTACGAGTTGCCCTGAATGGCCCAGTGATGACATGCACTGGAAACTTGAAATGAATTCATTTCCAAAACCCATTGTTTTATCACAGTCTCTTGCGCATGCATTATTACAGTTAATGGCACTGGGAATTTGCAAAAAGTCCGTAAGGATCTTACAGCATGGGCACAATATTCAGTGCTTGGGAGTAATTTACGAGATTCTCTATAAAAATCTGTTTTTATTGTCATAATTTTACATGTACAGTATATTAACTCTATACCAGGCAGTAATATAGCAATTAGCCCGGTTCTTCTGCATGTCCCGTTTTAATGGGCCATCTAATTAATTTCTAGATGACTTCTGTAGTTTCCACAGACGACTGTCTAGACAAGTTATAAATCTGGTTCGCAATCTTGTTGGCAATGCGAACGTCAGGCGAGTTCGCAGAAAAATGCCAACTGCGAGGACGCAAACTGGATCGGTCGCCAATCAGTTTTGTAAATTTACGAAAACTTGCGACAACTCGTCAATTGGCGCTAATTAAAATCGACATCCTCCAGGCAACCATTTTCCAAATCGACAACATGCATTGCATATCCAATCTGATAATGGTACATGCAAGTTTATTGGATATGGAAAAAAATTGGGTAAAAAAAAAGATCCTCGAAAAGCCCCTAGACCTCACTGTCTGTCGCCTTATCCCCCCGAGGGTTCCTACAATCCTGACAATGACATTCGTCGTCGAAGGTCGCAACCGTGGTTAAAAAAGGCAACCTGGGACAGCAACGGGACAGTACGCATGCAATGCAATTACATCAGATTGGAATGCATGGACATCGTCCGATGGCCAAAGCGAGTGTTTCGACCCATTGGTCAGTCTCACCCTGCTCCAAATTCTGGCCACGTACTTGGGTAACTTATCGATGACCAATTAACCGATAAAGGCCAAAATCGCGCGAAGGTCAACGCGTGGCTTTCGTAAATCTTTGGCTAGGAAGGAAACAAGGTGACAACCTGTGGAGTCTTTCCGATGCTGGTCAGATGTCCGAGGCAGGGTGCTCGCTCGCGACGTGAGATCACTGACCATGATAACGCGTAACCAGTAGTCGGAACGAAACGTTATTGAAGATAGAAAAAAAAAGATCTGGAAATTTCTGGCAATCGATCCGGTCTGCCCTCAAACCACCTTCTTGAAATAGGTTATTCCCATTCCTAATTAGAAACCAATTTCATTTGCATTGCTAATGTGCTGGGCTTTCCGTCGCAATGCCGTAAATACAGGTCTTAGCGGTGGTCAAGAAGGCCAGATGCGGTTGGTCAAGAATTGACCGAAATCTCCCAAAAGCTGCCTCATCAGCTAAGGCTATTTATTGGAATTCTGTCTAGTCTCGGAACCTTAAGCCGAAATCCGGGGAGGTTTTACTTTCCAGAATTTTAAGCGGATAAAGTTAATACTCAAATTAATCTATGCTAATTGATGGAAAGTCATGACCTTATAAAATTTCTTTCACATTGCTATAGCGGTGCAATTCGCACTAAACAATCTATGAGCAGGGATAAACGAAATAATTCCTCATTACAGTTTCTTCGAACAACCTATATTCCGGATGTACAGTATTAGCTTATATCCATCACTTATGACCTTAAATAAAATTTACAAACGATAAACTAAAAGATTTGTCACCGTGCACTTGCGTATGCGCAATAAATTGCTCTTATTTTCTCTCGTTGCGAGGCAATAAAGAAAACAAAAATGGCAGCTGCTAGTCTCTAAAGAGATTAAGGCGTTTGTTAGTGGTGAAATATTTCATGGAGTTATTGACTCGGCAAACCACTTTTTAACATTCGAATCAATCGTGGACTTAAATAAAAGACTACGCAACATATGGCCCGCGATCTCTCGTATTTCCAGTCATCATTTTTTAAATATATATACAGTATCGATCGATCAATCTATACAAAGATAGTTCAAAAAAAAAGTCGAAACTGTATACTTTCGTATAATAACATTAATCAAATTAAACTGCGTCAGACGGCTATTACCAGTCTACGTGTATTTCAAAACATATCACAGTTCAAAATTTCCGCACTTTTTCGATAGTCGGTCGAACGGCAAGCAAGGTCATAATCTAAAGCGCTTTTGCAAAATGAAAATAAAAGACCGCGCTATTTAAATGCATAAAAAAACATTCACGAAGAAAGTTATTTCTGGAAACTTAATTGGCAATTTTAGGCGTGCCCGAAAAGTCAAGCGCAGTCAAGTCATGCATGGCTTTTATAAAGGAAAATTCCAAACTGAAAGTAATTAAGACTTCATTTATGTTTTTATAATTGACAAATTAAAACATTTCAATTACTGTATTTTCACATTCTGAAAAACAGAACTTTTTGAACATGCCGTATTTCCAGATATAACTTTTCTCGCGTATGGCTGGCTTTACAAGCTTTAACCATTTCTAGCCTGAATTAAAACGCCAAACACCATCAGGCTGCAAAGGGTTACATTTTACTGGTACAATGCAGTCGGTCAATGCTTAGTAATAGCCAAATATTTTCCAGATTATATCGAATTATAAATATTCGTTTCAATCTAATTAATCTCGTTAACCTTTTAATCACTAGTGTTGAAACACTAGAACTTGTGCGTTCCATAACAATTGAATTTTAGTCCTATCATTACATTTCATGGTGCTGATATGTAACTGACAACGACTCAATGCCTGTGAGATCATCCATAAAGGATGTCCGCCCTTGTCCGGTTTATGCAACCCCCCTCCCCTCATGTCCCGTCCAATTTTAAAAGCAGCTTTTTGATTACATAAGAAATTTTTATTATATTCTTTATCAATTTTTACATCATTAGTGAACCACAGACCTACAGAATATTACAACTGTAAACAAAACATTATCTACAATGTTTCAAAATCTGAGTTTAACTTATCATCCATACTTTTAATTGTTAACACGGTTGATGTCGTCTAAGGTTTGGTTGTCTAAATTAATACCTGCAGTTGTCACCTTAATGATTTTCTGGTGATCAAGAGCATATGCATGATGAGTTATTGATGCTTTCAGAGACTTAGAATTTAGAGTGATTATTCGATAAAATGGACTTGTCTTCTTCTTGTAGCGTGACAATTATGGTACACAATTAAGTCGTGGTTTCTCCTGGAACACAACTTGGAAGAATTTACGACTTCATAATTTTGAGTTTAAAATTTACCATTTTATTTTTGAGTTTCAAACCGACTTTTGAGTACTTGAAGCAGAAGAGACCGAATTTAAAGTGATTATTCGATAAAATTGACTTGTCTTCATCTGGTAACGTGACAATTATAATACGCAAGTCGTGATGTCTCCTGTAACTCAACCCGGAAGAATTTAAGACTTCATCATTTTGCGTTTAAAATTTACCATTTTAATTTTGAGTTTCAAAAGGATCATCCATGAAGGACGTTCTGTATTTTTTCCGGGTTTTTAGACTCCCCCTCCCCCCTGTCCACCATTGTCCTGTTTATGTAACCCCTCTCCCCTCCAATATGACCCGTCCAATTTTAAAAACAGCTTGTTGATTACATCAGCAATTTTTATTATATTCTTTATCAATTTTTACATTGAGAATATTACCATTAGTGAACCAAAGACTTAGAGAATATTATAACTGAAAGTAAAACAGACAAAACAAAATTAAATTAGGTGAATTACCTACAAAGTTTAAAAATCTGATTTTAACCGTCTGAGGCTTGTTTGCCTTAATAGCTGCAGTTGTCACCTCAATGATTTCCTAGTGATCAACAAAATGTTAAGTTAATGAGGAAACTTGCGGAAAATTTGTAAAGTTTTCCACAGTTTTTAAGATTTCCCAGGGTAAAAATTTGCAACATTCTCCACACTTTCTAAGAAGAAAAATTCGCAAGATTTTCAAAAATTTCCCCGGACATTTCCAATTGCCCGGCGACCCCCGGACATTTCCAATTGCCCAACGTCCCCCGGACATTTCCAATTGCCCAACGTCCCCCGGACATTTCCAATTGTCCAACGTCCCCCGGACATTTCCAATTGTCCGGCCTCCCACGGACATTTCCAAATGTCCGGCGTCCCCCGGACATTTCCAATTGTCCGTCCTCCCAAGGACATTTCCAATTGTCCGTCCTCCCAAGGACATTACCAATTGTCCGGCGTCCCCCGGACATTTCCAATTGTCCGTCCTCCCACGGACATTTCAAATTGTCCACCAGACATTTCCGGTCGTCGTCCGGCGTCCACCGGACATTTCCGGTCGTCGTCCGGCGTCCACCGGACATTCCCAATCGTCCAGCGTCCACCGGACATTCCCAATCGTCCGGCGTCCACCGGACATTCCCAATCGTCCGGCGTCCACCGGACATTCCCAA
>JAQGBX010007754.1:0-11129 GCA_034698745.1 Megaphyllum sjaelandicum
TTACACTTTATGTGTGAATTAAGATAATTCAGGGACAATATAATCTATGAAAATGATTCATTAAATTCATTTAAACAGTTTTTTTAGACAATGCCCCCTAAGAGAAAGTCAAGAGAAAGTAATATCCGCGAGTGTATTTTTAAAATTTTCCATATAGTGTACCCGGGTATATACTCTTTAAATCTCAAATTATTTGTACCGGTAGAAACACCCTTTTCCGAGTAATGTACCATGGTGTTGTATTCGGCACTGTACGGTACCCTCTCCTATTCTATCGTTATACGATAGAATAGCTAGGTATCGTAGAATAGTGGCTATAGCACATTTTGTAACTACTTTTACTTAACAGTATTTCGTCAAAATTGAAACTCTATATATATATATATATATAATCCAAAACTTAATCGTTAATGCATATCAACTTTTTTGTCATATTGCATGGGGTCCATCATGACCAAACTACTTAGTCTGACTTAAATTGTATGATGATCCCCCCTGCCACATGGTACTATGTACTGACTGCAGGGTAAAGAATTGAATTGAATTGAACAATTGCAACGAGAAGCTTGGAAAAACATTAGATTTTCTTACGAGTCTATAGCTCTGTATATAGTATGAAGTATGGAGTGCCTACTTACAGGCAGATAAGACAAAAATCAAGGTAGTTATTAGGAGAAAATTTACACAAACAAAAAAAAACACTTCCTGGATTTAAGAACTTATCTTACAAATAACGTCTGTTAGCATCGCAAGCAAAGAGCCTTTAAGTCCGAAGAAAACAAAATTGATCTTCGATGCTGTTATCAGGGTGGCCAGAAAATTTTCGTTTTCAATTTCCCTGACTTTAATCCAAAACTTTCTCACCAAAACTTACGCGTTAATGCATATCAACTTTTTTTGTCATAATGAAAAGTAAAATAACAATTGCAATGAGAAGCTTAGAAAAACAATAGATTTTCTTACGAGTCTAGCTGCACGAAGAGGATTGCTAGTAGATTGAGTGAAGGGAGAGCATTTTGCTTTCATTTTGGAAAATTTCCCTGACCACTCACAAATTTCCCTGACTTCTCTGACCTGTGTTATAAACTCTACCATGGCTTAATCTTTTTTTGGATAACCGCATTTGCGTAAAAAAACCGCAAATAACATCCCACTCAGGCCCAGCAATAAGCAATTACTCCAAGACACCTCAACTAAAAACTGTCGACATTTCTCCTTTAGACATATAGAATAAGCAGAATTTGGAAGTCACTCCCTGCTAAGGTGGTTAAGGGAAGTGGATTTGTTTGATTGTGCTTCTTTAACCTTCTGAGATCTCAAATATGATCGACATACATTATAGTTGCGCTCTCTAAACTTCTTGGGATAAAATTTCCAATAAAAAAATATATCTTTGACTTGCATCGAGTTTTTGTAATGTTTGTATCATGGATTAGATCATCATGCAGGGCCGGATTTAGGCATGGTGAGGCCCTAAGCTGTGGCCATCAGAAGAGGCCCCCCTTTAGGTTCAGTTGGGGGTTCAAGCAATAAATTCTGTGAATTTTGTCGTTTCATGAGGCATTTTAAACATTTTATTTTTAACCTAATTTTAAAGGTCTAATCACCTACTTGCCATTTTACACACCAATGTGAATTTTCATGCCATTTTTTAAATGCCTAAAATCTGCAAATTCCTGGCAACATGGTCTAGCCATGATGTGACAACGTGTTAAATGGTCAATTGTGCAAAATTTTCCACGTCAGGCCCTCTGAGAGGAATATTTGATTGTGCAAATAAAAATCTGTACAATTTTACAAAATTGCCCTAGAAGTTTTTTAAATGTTTGGCAAATTTGGCTTCAGAAAATTCAAAAACTTTTTTAAACTTGTCCTTGGAAATCGCTGGAAATTTGTGTAAATTTATCTGCAAAAAAAAGCTTAACATTTTGCAAATAGTGCTTGGAAAATGTACAAAATATTATGAAGTTGTCAGTGGAAAATGGGAAAATGTTTTACAACTTAAGGAAAAGGTTAATTTTGCAAATTTGTCCTTGGAAAAGGTTTACAATTTTGTAAATTTCTATTCGGAATGGATGCAAAATTTCGAAAAGATGTCCATGGAAAAAAAATGACAATTTTACAAATTTCTACTCCCAAAGATTTGAAAATTTTACAAACATATCAATTGTTCTCGGGAAATTACAAAAATGTAGCTAAATTTGAATTCGATAAGAGTGGACAATTTTTCGAATTTGTATTCGAAAAACCTGGAGAATTTTGCACTTTTGTACTCAGAAAAAAGGGGAAAATTTTCTAAATTTTTACTCTAAAAACGTAGGCAATTTTCCAAATCTGTATTCTGAAAACGTAAAAAATTTTCAAAATTTGTGCTCCGAAAACGTGTTGAAACGTGTAACTGACACCGTCATTTGCTAAGGCCTCTAACCCTTTCATGCCCACCTGTACTTTTAAGTACCAGCTATTCATAAATGTATTGCCCCTCAGAAATTGACTTTTGGTTGCACTGCAATGCTTCAGTGTATAACGGAATAGCCCCTCTTTAAAATGCATGCTCGTAGTGCATCCTACTGGCATTTTTAAGGAAATTATAGCATTTTCAAAACATGGAGCTACATTTTCAAGAAATATGCGGTAATAGGCTTAAAACAAAGTTGTTTTAAATTAATTTCTAATACTTTTAAGTGAATTTTTTTGCATCAATCTAATAAATAACATCCCGTAGATTAAAAAAATAAGTTGGCACAAATTATGCTATTGTTTTGGGATGTTGAAATTTCGAAGTGACATTACGTAACTCGTTTACTTTTGAATAAAAAAATCTGAAAAAAATTCAGAGAACATAGTAATAATATATTGTTTCATTTTTCAACGTTTTAAAAAGTTTGGATAAGGGAAAAATTTCCGGGCATGAAAACGCTAAATGGCCGAGGCCCCTAAGCTGCTGCTTATGGGTAAATCTGGTACTGCGGCGTAGATGGAAGAGATGACCCGTGAAGTGACCCCTGATAAATAACTAGAAATTAAGTCTCTTTGAAGATATAACGTTATTAGGAGCAACGTAGGCACATCCTTTCGTTTCAAAGACGTCTCTGTCGGAACGTGTATACGTGCATAAAATGTATATATGCATTATTTGATTTATTTCGCAGTTGGATGAGCTATATATCGTTCGTTCGACGTTTCGGCATCAAAAATAAATAATTCAAAGGCGTCGAGATAGCCACGCGTCCATGAGCCGTGTTTTCCGACGAATTTCAGACGATCATATATAAGGCGCCAAACATTCCAGCATCAGGACTCAGGAGTCGGGGAAAAAATGTATTTTTTTAAATTTGATTTTTCTACGACGTATCACGACAGCTGCGACTGACAGTTAAGGTAATCCTAAATAGGAGAATATATGCGACGAGGACGTGTTCCCTATACCTATACATGTTTACGTAAACTGGACGTAAAATTGAGTTCGGGATGTTCAAATTTCATTTTACACCCGCTCGTATATTCAGGGTGTACCGAAAGGCAGCTGCTAAATTTACAAGGTTTGTGGACGGTGGTATTTGGAGTATAAATTCCCGAGGAACAAGGGTTGACAAAGGTCTCCTTAACACACAAAAACTGTGCTTTTCGGTTATACCCCTACCCCCTTTATGATTTGCATTGCACCGAAGTAATGCAGGGAAGCCAAATGAGCTTTCAAGGGGCTGACTTTCGGTACAACCTAGGGTTTGATCAGATAGAAAGGGTTTGTAGCCGGTGGTATGTGGAGTATAAATGTCCAAAGAACATGTGTTGGAAAATGTCTCCTTGACACCCAAAAACGGTGCTTTTCGGTTAACCCCCACCCCCCTTCATGATTTGCATTGCACCGAAGTAATGCGGGGAAGCCAAATAAGCCTTCAAGGGGCTGACTTTCGGTACAACCTAGGGTTTGACCAGATTGACAGGGTTTGTAGCCGGTGGTATGTGGAGTATAAATGCCCAGGGAGCATGTGTTGACAAAGGTCTCCTTAACCCAAAAAACGGTGCTTTTCGGGTAACCCCCCCCCCCTTTGTGATTTGCATTGCACCGAAGTAATGCAGGGAAGCCAAATAGGCTTTCAAGTGGCTGACTTTCGGTACAACATAGGGTATGACCAGATTGACAGGGTTTGTAGCCGGTGGTATGTGGAGTATAAATGTCCAAATAACTTGTGTTGGAAAATGTCTCCTTAACACAAAAAAACGGTGCTTTTCGGTTAACCCCAACCCTCCTTCATGTTTTGCATTGCACCGAAGTAATGCAGGGAAACCAAATGATCTTAAAAAGGGGCTGCCTTTCGGTACAACCTAGGGTGTATTGAATGTCAGCTGCCAAATTTACAGGGTTTGTGGACGGTGGTATGTGGAGTATAAATTTTCAAAGAACATGTGTTGGAAATGTCTTTTTAACACACAAGAACTGTGCTTTTCGGTTAACCGCCAACCCTTTCATGATTTGCATTGCACCGAAGTAATGCAGGGAAGCCAAATAAGGATAAAAAGGGGCTGACTTTCAGAACAACCTAGGGTTTGACCAATTGACAGTGTTTGTAGACGGTGATATATGTAGAGTATAAATGTCCAAAGAACATGTGTTGTAAAATATCTCCTTAACACACAAAAACGGTGCTTTTCGGTTAACTCCCCCCCCTTCATGATTTGCATTGCACCGAAGTAATGCGTGGAAGCCAAATGAGCTTAAAAGGGGCTGCCTTTCGGTACAACCTAGGCTGTACTGAAAGTCAGCTGCCAGATTGACAGTATTTGTAGACGGTGATATATGTGGAGTATAAATGTCTAAAGAACATGTTTTGGAAAATGTCTCCTTAAAGTACAAAAATGGTGCTTTTCTGTTCCTTCCCCCCCTGTATTTGCATTGCACTGAAGTAATGCACGGAAGCCAATTGAAGATATCAAGGGACAGAATTCCGGCGCATCCGGCACAACCTAATGTGTAAAACCAAGGGTGTACTGAATGTGAGCTGCATAATTGACAGGGTTTGTAGATAGTGGTATGTGGAGTATAAATGTCTGAAGAACATGTTTTGGAAAATGTCTCCCTAACACACAAAAATGGTGCTTTTCTGTTACTTCCCCTGTATTTGCATTGCACTGAAGTAATGCAGGGAAGCCAAATGAAGATATCAAGGGGCTTAATTTCGGCGCATCCGGTACAACCTAATGTGTAGAACCCAGGGTGTACTGAAAGTCAGATGCTAAATTGACAGGGTTTGTAGCCGGTGGTATGTGGAGTACAAGTACAAATAGCCAAAGAACATGTGGGCACAAATGTCTCTTTATTTATAAGGCTGCCCATTAAGAAATTCAGTTGGCTTCCCTGCATTACTTCGGTGCAATGCAAATCATGGAAGGGTGAGGGGGGGGGGAGGTAAGAGTATAACCGACAAGCATCGTATTTTGTGTTAAGGAGACATTTGCCAACACATGTTCTCTGGGCATTTATACTCCACATACCACCGGCTACAAACCTTGTCCATTTGGCACCCGACTTTCAGCACACCCTGTATACGTAGCGTGTTTAGCGAAATGTTCAAAAAAATGATATGTGATAGATTTTCGAATTAAACAATTAAAAGTAATGATTACGAAAACGCAAGATCGAATAACCTTATTAGCGAATGTTTACAATGTCACCGATGTGACCATCAACGTAAAGAAACTGCTCTATGATCAAAATGGGAAGAAATTACCTAAATAACGCATCTAGAGATTGCATAGTAAGTTAAAGTCGTACTACACGTAGAATTCCTCAACTTACGGAAAAATGCTGTACATATGATTTGTAACCCAAGCCATAACTACGATCGCGAATAAGCGAAATTTTCCACTTAAGCGATGCGACAATTTCTTTCGGAACAACGCTAAAATCGGTACGAAATTTCTGCATTTTAGCGGAAGGTTTACACTTTAACTTAATTCGTACTTACAGTATCACGCGAAGTAACGCCAGGGTATCGTTAAAACTTTGAGAACTTGTCTCAGAATCGATTAAGAAGCGGTGAATTTTGGAGTTTTAATTTCGAAATTTTTTCCAAAAAATTTCCGAATAATTTCCAAAATTTCGTACTGATTTTAGCTTTGATTTTAGCGGTGATTTTAGCGTTTGAATTTATACCGATATACACGTAGATACGAACATACCGTGCAAAAAAAACATGCTTCAACAACCGTACCGTATACATTCTAGCGAGCCGATAAACGCATACTCACATCAGTCGTTTAACCTTTCGAATCGAGGTCACCGATTTTCATCCGATTAAAATTGAAATTCGTAGGAATTTTTCACTGAGCGTTCACCGTTTTTTAAACTATTCGTTAATCCATCGTCCAAATTCTGGATGGACATCGTTACCGATACGATATGAGCATGTCGACGATACCATTGGCGTAGCATCGTCATCGTTAAATGAACTTCAAAGGACGATCAAACGCTGGCAGCATCTTTTCCAGCTGACGACGTGTAAGCGACTGATGTGGAAAATATGCGGGGAGCTTCTATTCAATATAACAAATCTCTTCAGAGATGCTGAAAATGGCGTAATAATCAATGCCTACATCTATATATTTTTTTCTCCGAGACGTCATCACCGCGTCTACAAACCCAAGACGTATGCCACGATCTGCCTTTTTCGCTTCGATGTTTTTTCAAACATTTTTACGATCAACGCGTCGATGTGTCGAAGCGGAAATTAAAACAAAGAAACTAATGAAAAATGAAATGACCTTATGAAAAACCGACCGTAAAACCCTTACGAATTGTTATATCAAGGGCGAGATAAAACAAGAATTAAGTTCAATTAGGAATTCCACCCAAACCGAAATAAAAATACCTTGTGATACATTACAAACACATTTTTTAAAGTAAAATAGATTTAGCGTAAAAATTCCCAAGGAACATGTGTTGGCAAATGTCTCCTTGACACAAAAAACGGTGCTTTTCGGTTATTTCCCCCCTCACCCCCTTTATGATTTGCATTGCACCGAAGTAATGCGGGAAAGCCAAATGAGCTTTCAAGGAGCTGACTTTCGGAACAGCCTAGGGTTTGACCAGATTGACAGGGTCACGCGATTTTAGCGTATTTACAAAAAACATGTTTTTTTAAAGATCCATTAAATTACATTTCTTTACGGTATATATTTTGTAAAACATTTTTATGAAAATATCTTTATATGGTATTAAAAATGCATTTGACAATATATTTTGGATTGGATTGTTCACAACTATACATATTTTGAATAACTTTTAAAATGTATTATAAAGCTAAAAAATACTTTTCTGTTTTTTTTTAAAATGCATTTTAAAATACATTTGTTATTACAATAATACATTTCTAAAAATGTATTTCTAAAGCTTTTTTTTTATGTGGACACCTTTTTCAATTTTCCCGCGCCTTATTAATTTGTAACTAGTTTAAAATTAAATTTTAATTCTGTCAGCGAGCGATATACAGTAAAACCTGTTAAGAGTACCAACAAAAAAATGCTATGTTGGTCACTGTACACAAGTGGTCACTATACAAAGAATGCCTGAATTAACGAACACGTAAACTGCACTTATACATGTAGACTGTAATACACGTAGTAAAAAACCACAAAACCAAAAAAGTACAAAATTATCATGTCCAAGGGTTAAAGCAAGATGTAACGGGAGTCATCTGTGAACTGGTCACTTTTTAAGGTACATTAGCAATGTAAAAATTGCAAAAAGACAACACACACTGGTCACTGTACACAATAGACAGGTGGTCATTGGTCACTATACAGAGAATGTTTATGCAGGAAATGTAGACTAGAAAAAAACAATACACTAAAAAGTGGTCAACATAAGCAGGTGGTCACCATTCAAAGGTGGTCGCTTTTCCAGGTTTTACTGCATTATCGGAACGCGTGTTAAAAGATGAATTAGATTCAATTGGGAATTCCACTACCTTTTCAATTTTAAACGAATTTAAAATTGAATTTTAATTTCAACGAGCTATATACAGTTAAACCTGAAAAAGTGACCACCATTGAATGGTGACCACCTGTTTATGTTGACCACTTTTTAGTGAATTGTTTTTTTCTAGTATACGTTTCCTTCATAAGAATTCTCTGCATAGTGACCAGTGTGTGTTGTCTTTTTTTTGCAATTTTTCCATTACCAATGTACCATTAAAAAGTGACCAGATTATGGATGAGTCACGTTACAACTTGCTTTAACCCTTGGACATGATGATTCTGTACTTTTTTTGATTTTTTACTACATGTATTACAGTCTACATTTATAAGTGCAGCGTACATGTTCATTATTTTTAATTTAATTCAGGCATTCGTTGTATAGTGACCACCTGTGTACAGTGACCAACATAGCATTTTTTTCAGTGGTCGCTCTTAACAGGTTACACTGTACTTTGATCACTTCGTCCACTTCTCAACGTAGGTGGCTCTACAAATTCGGAATATTGGATGTATATCGCGGTTTGTAAGTCTAGAAAAGATTAACAACTTGTAACATCCACGCATCCTTCACCAGGTGGAAGGTCGATCGATTGCGAATGAGAGCCAAGGATTATTTTTGTAAGATGAAAACACGATGTCGCACTACTAATAATATTAACACCAAGTGGAGCCATGCAGATATAATGCGTTGGATTGAAATAGGAGGGGTGAGGACCCCAACAGCGTCAAATAAATTGGATTTTCCTTAGTTGATACATGTATGTGGCTATCCATAGATAATCCATTGAAATTTGAAATTACACGTGGGAAGAACGACAGTGTCCCATTCTAAAGAATTGAGCACAGCTGCAGTCAGGGTGTTTTTGAACTCATGGTACAAACTCAAACTGGTGTTAGCTGAGTGAACTAAGGTAAACATTTTTCACCATAGAACCTAGGGTTCAAAGATCACTATTGAAAAGTTACTGACATTGGGCTATTATCTGCTTCCTCCACGACTTAATGGCCAATCATACCACATCTTTTTGGAGGAACAGCTGCCACAACTTTTAGAAGCTGTCCATTTGGCAATTCGTAATGTCATGTGGTTCCAACATTATGGGGCCCCTGCCCATTTCAGCAGGGATGTGCGGCATTATCTAGATGCTACTTTTTGGGGCCAAATGGATTGGCAGAGGTGGGCCTGTTGCTTGGCCCCCTAAGTCTCCAGATTTGTCATGCCTGGATTTCTTCCTACCGTCTTCCCATGCAAACAACGGCATGGCACTATAGGTAGAGGGAGAATAGCATGCCACTATACCTGGGGGAATAGTGCATACTATTATACATAGGGGTAAAATTTCCGGGAATTCCCCCGTTTCACCCATGATGCAACTATTTACCTCAATCCCAAAATTCATGTGTTATATAAGGCCCCTACTGGTACTCTATCAAACAGTTATCATTTCAAGCACTACCATGCTAAGCCGTAAATCTTATACAGTTGAAGAAAAGCTGAAGGCTTTACAGAATTTAGATAAAAAAAATGGAAACATTAGAGGAACAGCCACTAATTTGGGAATTAGCTGGTCTGTGCTACAACTTTGGCAAAAACAACGTGTTGAACTGGAAAACGCTTTTTTCCCATGAGCTGGCATACCTCAGTTTATAATGGCATGGAACAAAATGTCCAAAGGTATTTTTTGTTATCCCCGGGCTATAGTGCCATGCCGTTGTTTGCGCGAGAAGACGGTATGGGGACAAATGAAGAGCGTAGTGTATGAGACTTCAGTGGACAAGCGTGAAGATCTTGTGGCCAGAATTGCGGTTGCTGCAGGGAATGTAAATGACATGCCGGGCATCTTTGAAAGAGTGCGTCAATCAATGCTTCGTCGATGTGAGTCCCGAATTAGTTGCGATGGTAGAACGTTTGAACATTTACTGTAAAACATTGTAATAAACACGTAATTGTTGAAACATCCTGTGCCAACATTAATTCCATGTAAAGCCAACATTCAAAAACACCCTTTACACTTAAACACTGTATAGCCTATACAAGGTATAGCCACAAAAAAGGGGAATCTTTTTTCATAAATCTGTAACTTTTTTGTTTTTTATCAAAGTAAATACAATTTTGCAAAAATATTGACAACAAACATACGAAAAAAATAGCTATTGCAATTTGTGCTCAAAGTGTCCTCCATCCACTGCAACATAAGCCTGGAGGTGCTTTGTGCCATTGGGCAATAGAAATTGGGCAATTGACAAGTCGATTAATGTTTGAGCAAGTTCATCCCAAGTGGCCAGAATTCGGCGTTTTAACTCAAAAAGACCCTCGAATGCTAAACCCTTCGATATATAAAATAGAAAACGTGTGGTCGTGTGGGTGATCGTGTGTGTGGTCCTGTTTGTGTCGTGTTTGTGGAAATGGGCCATTCAAAAAGGTCGTGGGTGTGGTTTAGGGATCATTCAAAAAAGTCATGTGTGTGGTTTAGGGGGTCATTTAAAAAAGGACGTGTGTGTGGCTTAGCTAGGGATCATTCAAAAAAGTCATGTGTGTGGTTTAGGGGTCATTTAAAAAAGGACGTGTGTGTGGTTTAGCTAGGGATCATTCAAAAAGGACTTGTGTGTGTGTGTAGCTTAGGGGCCATTCAAAAAGGACGTGCGTGTGAGTTAGGGGCCGTTCAAAATACACGTGCATATGACTTAAGGGGTCATTCAAAAAGGACGTGTGTGTGACTTAGATGCCAATCAAAACTGACGTGCGTGACTTAAGGAGCCTTGAAAACGGACGTTTGTGTGACTTAGGGATAATTCAAAAAGGACGCCATCACCCTGGTCAAGGTTTATGATTTCAGCCTCGTCGTTACATTGTTAACCCATTGTGAATCTGTTTACAAAGAAGCGTCCTCGATGACTCACTCGACAGTCGCGGATCAAGTACTCGTAAAAAGGAGAAGATGTCTGTAAACTCCTCGCACACTATTCGCAACCGCCAGCGCTCGACCTGCCACCTTGAGGTTATATCTGGCAACTTTTATAAGTAGGATAGAATCTATGCCTCGTATGCTTTAGGGTGCAGCACGAGAGTTATTTTCCCTATAAATATGTAGTTATAAATAGTTTGACGCTTACCAGGTATATATTTTTTCATATTTTTGTTTTTTGAT
>JAQGBX010007755.1:0-11128 GCA_034698745.1 Megaphyllum sjaelandicum
AGGAACTTAAATACTATATTACTTATTGTTCTTTTATTATTCTCTTAAAAGTTTATTTTAATCGAATTCATTTTTTTTTAAAGATAAAAAAAACGGTAGGCCTACATGGTGCAAAATTGCTATATTGCTAAGCTGTTCTCATGCATATAAGCCTTGTTCTGTATCAAGTTGCTAGCGCCACCTAACACGTGATGTTTTTAGCATTACGAAGCCTCGGCTGCACAGGCCTGTTCGTATAGGGGGCTTTGGTTCTGTCGTAGCAAAGCCCCGTATAGGGGGCTTTGGTCGTAGCATAGCCAAAGCGGCATATTTCCCTTTACGATAAGGCCTGTGCGGCCAATTTTCTCTATGGGAATGGATGTCTTTTGGTTTCCCGCTAGGTGGCGCTGGGGTGTTGTCATAAATAGCCATAAAAACCTCGATAAAATTGTTATTGACGGCATAAAAACATGAAAACAATATATTTATTGAAGTAAAAAAAGAAACAATCTGAAGAATTGTAAATCGTAGATATTTATTTGAAATAAGCTTAATTTTAAATTTTTTTTAGTAGTTTTTACTTCCTTGAAAAATAGTGTCGCCTAGTGGTATGGGTCCGCAATACCACTACGCGACACTGGTTGCTCTCACCCCTAATACTTGAGAACAGCATAGCAATATTTGTCTAATTAAAAAAGAAATTAATTCGATTAAGGGGAAGCAGATCAGCGCGATTTGCACCCAGTCCCACCCCCACGTTGCTATACCTGCAATGTTGAAATGGAAAAAATGTTTTTCTCCTCAGCAAAAACACGAAATACAAAAAGAAAAAATGTGTCTTCATCTGCAAATTCTTCCCTATCCATCGCTTTATTTTATTACATTCACAAAGTTCCAGGTAATTTTAAAATAATTAAATTTGACAAGTCGAGTTTTAAAATTTCCACGCTAGATGGCGCGCCATGTCCAGCCTAGGTAGAGGCTCTCTAAGCCTAGGCGGTTTCTGCGTTTCCATTCGAAAATCGTCTCGCCCCCTTCTTCGCTTTTTAAGATTTAGGACGATAACTTCATGTATTCATAAAAAAAGAAATAAACCAAGTGAAAGATTACTAATTAAATTTATTAAGATCATTTACAATATCCGAATGTCATAACCTAATATTAGAAAAAAACACTTTCGCGATTCAAATTTCTTGAAATCAAATTTTTGATGCTGATTGTGCCTTGGGTGAACTTACCCTAAACGGCGCGTAATTTACCTTTCAACACGGTATGCGTTCAGCCTTACGCGCGTTCTCCTCTTCACGTCTGTGCAGGTATGTGTTATCATAATTAATTGAAAATGTGTATTTTAAGGTGTATATTTCATGCGGAATCCAAAATTTATAAAAGGGAGAATGATGGGGGGAATAGTGAAAAAGTAACGGTCGCTTTCCACATCACGAACACCAGAGAGAAACGCGTCATAAATGACGTCACTCGGGCGCATGCTGGGGGTGGGATTGGGTGCAAATCGCGCTGTTCTGCTCCCCCTTAATTTTTTTTCAGGACCATTGTTTTTCTTAATTTTACGAAAATCCGCTTTTCCTTTTAATATTTTTGAGAAATTGAGTCCCAGGGTAAAGTCAACCGAATGATTTATAGCAACAGGTAATGTCGCTTTTCGGCTTTTCTTTCATGCGTGACTTTTGAGAACGTAAGTGTCGTCATTTCGGTTAAACTTTTTTTTTAAATATAGTTAAATCACGTGTTATATCACTCAACTTAAGGGTAGAATCGCAATGGAATGTTTTAGTTGTCACGTGTCTCCTTTATGTAAGTGACACATTGCAAAATTCTGATTTCGTACGATGTCCTTTTTAACAGATGATGGTGGTGACGTTCTTCTGGACATCTTTATTTGGAAAATTGAAGGCATTACGAAAATAATGATGAAGGATTTGGTTAAATACGCATATTACAGGGAAGAATATTTTACTAATCAAAATGGAGAAAAATTTAAACCACTCATCTTCACGACTGAAAAAAAAACATACATTAATATTAATCTTAAATTTACGCCTGATAACAGTTCAGAGCCATATTTACATTCAAGGAGATTCTTTTTGATGGATCAAAGCACGTCAATGAGAAAAAATAACTTGGAATTGATTGATAGACCAGAGTGTAAAAAGAGTTCCGCCAAAGACATGATGGAGCCATTTTTATCATATTCAGAGCTTTTTCCTTTCCGTCTTTTGCAAGGCGAAAATAACTACGTGAAAAATGATGCCATTTTGATTAAAATCATCTTGGAGCCAATTGCTTTTCTGTGGAAGCAAATCGAGGCTCAAGATGGCGTCTTTGTTTGGCGAATAAACGATTATTCAAAAAAGAAGAGAGATGCAATCGATGGGCTTAAATTGTGTTTGGCGAGTAAGCCATTTAAAACAAGTCACGTGGGATACACAGTGTATCTTGAATTATATTTAAATGGCATATTCGAAGGCGAGGGGAAATTCATTTCAATATTTCTACGTTTTATTTTGGGAGAACATGACGAATCACTTCCACAACCTTTGAAATGCAGAAACACGTTCTGTTTAAGTGATCAATCGGATTCTCCACCGAACGAAAATTTAAGCAGGGAATTTACTCATGAATTTAGAGAGGGTGTTTTTAATCAGGGGCTTCCTCAATTTGTTTTGCAAAGTACTGTGGAAAGTTCGAAATTCTTAAGAAATGATTCGATTGTAATTCAAACAAATGTAATAATGCTGTAATAAATATTTTAGAACGTATTTCCTACTAAACTTTGCGCAATGATATGACGCAATATCTTGTCCATGAGTTTAATTCCTATTGTTATAAACAACAACCTATTGTGTAAATATTTCCATTCCTGTCAATTACTTTCGATTTTGTAACACAAGGTGTATAGCGAGTAATTGGAATATGAAATATAAAATAAATATTAATAATTTGTAGAATAATTCGTTTTTTGATATATTTGTACAAAATATAACATTTTTGCTGTGAAACTATTGTCCAGGGTGGCAAACAAGTCCTAAAAGTCCTAAAAAAGTCCTAAAAAAATAAAAAGTCCTAAAAGTCCTAAAAGTCCTAAATACCCTCCAAAAAATCGAAGAATTGTGGCAAATTATTATGAATGTTCTTTGACAACACTGCCTTTACCTTAGTGCAAAGGCAGTTTAACAATATTAGCTGACTAACTCATCCATCATATTGAACCAATGGATGTAGAGTACCAGACAAAGTTTAAGAAGGTGAGACCATGCACATTATATAGCCTTGATGCATGCTTGGTACAAGGAGCTTTTTGACCAATTTAGTGTGAAGACCTAGACATGGAAAAGTCAGGGAACTTTGGTCGTATTTATTTTATTAATCGTCTCTGACCACTTGAAGCTTAAGATGTTGCTGAAACTTCAAAATGTGTGGAGAAGTCAAGGAGGAATGGCTTATTTTGAAAAAGTCGAACAAGTCCTAAATATTGAATCTTGGAAATCGTTTGCCACCCTGATTGTCATTTTCTTTGACCACCAGGGGGCATACCCTGCACCCTTATACATGTACAGTGTCTGCCGCCTAGTGATCGCTTTACTAACTGTGTCTTGATATAATGATCTTTCTCAAATGGAATGTTATCTTGAAAATATCAAATTAAAAACAACGTTGTTTGTTCCGAAGAATAAATCGTTGAAGCAGGTACTAGAATTTATCGCTTTATTCACTGATTCTGAAACTAAGATTTGTCACGTGATACTTGCGAATCATCATTTGTTGATGCAAACATCATTAAGCTGAAGTCCAAGGAACGTACAGAATTTATTCCTTTAAAACGTAGTCCGTAATATCTGAAGCCTGAAATAATGTAATTTAATTCTTATATTACTAACTGTTAAAAAATTTGAACGTGTACATTTTCACCAAATTTCAAAGCTTTAGTTTGAATAAAATATAAAAAAAAATTCGAAAAACAGTCCCAATTTTTTAAATTTTAAATTAACGTTGTGTTCATCAACAAATTACGTTTTCTTATCTCTGCCCAATTTAAAACATTTGTGACTCATCTTTGCAAGTGACGTAGACGATGACGTCAGCACCATTTATGATGCATTTTTCGCAACTGGAATAAAATTTAGCCCAATTCAATCCAGAGCACTGGCGAATAGTTGGGCATGCCCCAGCAAAGAGGGTAACGTGGCAAAAAACTAACTGGACACAGAGGTAAAGGAATAGTGCTGAATATGGATATAGATGATATAACAGCACAATGGACTAGTATAACCAAAAAGACAACTGGTGATGATCGTTACCTGGGCTTATCAAAGGAAGCTCAGATAGGGGACTAGAGTTCTAAGACATCTAAGAATAGGAAAGGTAAGCACAAATGCCACACTACCAAGTTACATAACCTGCTGATAGGGTTTGTGAACATAAACGAGCTTAGAGGAAGAGCTAAATGGCAGGACCTGAGTGGGCTTATCCAAAACAAGGACTTGGATATAATGGGAGTAGCTGAAACACATCTTAGAGGCGACGTAACCCTGAATGATGCAGAAGAAGTCAATTTGAGGCTACTCTCAAGGAATATAGAAGAAAAGCAGAAAGGGGGCCTAGCCATAGCTTGGCGCAAGTCCTTAGAAACCATGGCATATGAATGTGGCGGATCAGAGCATCCGCCAGGACATCGACAACTTATGCAGACGATGATTCAATACAGTGCTAATGGGTGATTTCAATGGGCACATATGGGAGATGGACAAGGAAGACAATGTCAATGGAAAGCTGATGCACAGTTTCACAGAAGAAACTGGCCTATCCATAGGGAATCTTCTGGATCAATTTACTGGCCAAACTACCTGGACAGATGGGAGGGTGGCTTACCCCTCAGATTACATGCTAATTGTTTCCCACCTTTTGCAGAGAGTACATTTAATTTTCATTGATGAGGAGAACCAGAAAGGATTGGATACAGACCACCATTTGTGTATAATAGATATACAAGTGGGAAACCTCACTCCAAATTAGACAGCATGTAGCGCAAATGGTAAACACTTGGCAATAAAAGATGGTCAAGAATGGCAGATGTTTTCTCATGGCGAATTTGATTGGGCCAAAAAATCTGCACTTGTGTACACTGAGTGTAAGTTTCTGCACTTGTTTCAATGGGTTGGGCAACATGCATACACTAATAAAAAAGGTAGGCCATATTGCATCTTTAAAGGTGCAATGGCTTGCTACACCGGTGGCACTTTTTTGGGGAAATATAGCACCTTTGAAAAGGTTCAAGATTTCCCCAAAAGTTGCAATACAACGCACCTTTCCAGAGGTGCTATATAAACCCAAAAGGTGCAATACATGGCACCTTTTCAGACGTGCTATATAACCCAAAAAGGTGCAAAACAAGGCACCTTATCAGAGGTGCTATATAACCCCAAAAGGTGCAATTCAATACACCTTATCAGAGGTGCTATATTGCCCTTTAAGGTGCAAAACAAGGCTACTTTCTAAAGGTGCAATATGGCCTACCTAAAGTTGGAATTTGGAATAAATTGGAATTTCAGCAAATCGCCATGGAAAATAAACGAAAGAAAGAAATTCAAATTGCACTAACATTGGCTATTCATTCCCTGTCACAGGAATGTTAAATTATGTTGAGACGGATATTTTATTAATTTCATTTTAAATATCATTTTTTCCAAAATTCATCAACAAAATACTTTGTTGAAGTCAGAGATTAGTCAAACCTTACCATCTTCCCGCGCAAACAACGGCATGACACTATAGCCCGGGGATAACAAAAAATCTCTTTGCACATTTTGTTGCATGCCACTATATACCGGGGGTATGCCATTATAAACTGATGTATGCTAGTTCATAGGAAAAAAGCGTTTTTTTAGTTCAATGTGTTGTTTTCGCCAAAGTTGCAGTACAGACCAGCCAATTCCTAAATTGGTGACTGTTCCTCGAATATTTCCATTGTTTTCATCTAATTTCTGTAAAGCCTACAGCTTTTCTTCAACTGTATACGATTTACGGCTCAACATGGTAGTGCTCCGAATGATAACTGTTTGATACTGTACTGGTAGGGGCGTTATTTGACCAACTGGTACATGTGTGATGGGTGAAAAGGGAATTCCCGGAAATTTTACCCCTACATATAACGGCATGCATTTATCCCCGGGTATAGTGGCATGTTGTTCTCCCTCTTCCTTTAGTGCCAGGCCGTTGTTTGCGAGGGAAGATGGTAAGTATTTTTGGACAATGGAAATATCATGTTTTTAATCCCTAATTCTATGCGTTCAAGATTCAAGACACTCTAGACAACTTAGGAAAGAGATTCATGACCCAGCGTAGGTCTTCAAATGAAACCTTGTACCATACACATTACACAAAGTATAAGCATTATATGAAACCACTTTCAATGTTTCTGGGTCTTATGGGACATGCTTATGTGTTTGCATTGAAACAAGGCTCAACAGGTGTTCTGTCGCAATCAGGTTAGTGACCTTTGAGAGGTGCCAAACACTACATAAAATGGCTGTTATTGATTGTTATTTGTAATGTTTTTGTAAAGTGATTCATCAGTTTTGGGATGTCTTAAAAGGAGCATTCTCATCCTGGATTTTGCCATTGGAGTATCCAGGCAAAATATGGCTACCATGGTCACCTGGTCAGGAATCTTTGGCTACAGATATTGTAACTGTTTTTAAAGATTGCGTTCAGTATGCAGCAACAACATTATATGGTAAGTCACATGTTAACTTTACAAATGAATTAATGAAATTAGATATTTCAAAATGTATTGTCAAGTTGTATTGCTTAAATACAGTGAGGGAAAAAAGTATTTCAACACCCTAAAAATGTCTAATAACTTAATAAATTATATTTTTGCAAAGAAATGTTTACTGAGACAAATGAAAGATAATACAGACACTACGAAAATTTCAGCTTGAAACTATGAATATTAAATAAATTATAAAGAAAAATAGGCAAATGAGTTGGGGGGGAAAAAAACTAATTCAACACTATTCTTTCTCCCCATTGGAAAGGGGAGATGTATTGGAAAAAAATTTTTTTTAGAAAAAGAGATTTAATAAATGTTTTCCAAACACCTGGCAATAGAATCCGAGAATGTTTTGACACAGAAAATGTGTAGAAATATTCCACATAACACAGGTATTAAAGAACCACGGCCATTTTTCAACAGAAAAAATAAAGAGGCGGTATAAATTTTCATTTTAGTCATGATACCATAAAGGTTAGAACACATGTGGGTGTAATAAACCATCTCTTCACACAGAATTAAAATTATAAACCAGGATTTAAAGAATTACACTGTACTTTCTCCCCATTCCCGATGGAGAGAAAGTACAGTGTTGAATTACTTTTTTCCCTACTCATTTTACTATTTTTCTTTATAATTTATTTAATGTTCATAGTTTCAAGCTGAATTTTTCATGAAGTGTCTGAATTATCTTTCATTTGTTTCAGTAAATATTTCATTGCAAAAATGTAACTATTTATTAAGTTATTCGACATTTTTATGGTGTTGAAATACTTTTTTCCCTCACTGTATATTGGCACTGTATTATATGCATTGTTATTTTGCATAATATGATATCTTAAAAACAACACTTAAATATATTCCATACAAGGTGTGTTACTTTATCATTGTTTGTAATAATTTTTTATATATGCTTAGCATCCTGTAATGTTCTATCGCTTCACTTGGAAATGTATGAGAATGACTTTGCCAAGCCAGAGGTTAAGGACCATATATTAGTTGTTTGTCACCATGTTTTCTCAAGTTTGCCTTGGGCAACATTTTGGCCCGATGCAACATCAATAAAACTTATGATGAAGGTAGTCATTTATTTTCAAACTTTATTTATGGTAGAAATAATATTTTACAAAGGGTGGAGTAATAAAGCTAAAGGGTAATGGTATTTAAAATGGTTTAAATAAATCCATTTACAGATATTGAATCAGGGGATGCCTGATTGCACTGCTTTTCTGGGTGTAATCTTCATGAAAATTGGATGGCCAGCTGTTGTGCGGCACATAGCTGAACAAGAGACCTCTGATAATGTCACTCAAATAATGACATGTCTGTTGCATTTACACATCAGCATTGGTTTGGAGCCAACAGCTATGAAGGTACCAATATTAACATTTTTAATAAATTGAATTATATATATTTTTTATTGTACATTCTGAGTGATGTTATTTTTTCTTGATTATCTTTAGGGCGAGGAAATGTCGCGACTTTTAGAAGCTGCTCGCACTTACCCTTGGCACGTTGTGAATTCTGAAATGTATGGTGGAGCAATGCGGAGATTTTTGACTAAGTGTGATCCTTGTTGCATTCTCGCAGAAGGAAATATAAAGGAGGCAGAAGTTTTAAGGTTGGAGTTTCTAAAATGAATGAGCCCTTTATATTATTCTTTTTTTAAAAATCATAAATTGACACTAGTTGTTATCATGCTGTAGTATACTTCAAACTGCTGCTGAATTTGTTCCTGGTGCACATCCTGTGCATGATGAGGTTGACTGCAAGAGAGTGACATATGTCCGTGCAAATATTCAACTATTGTGTGATTGTGCTGTCAAGAATAAGGTGTTGTTAAATAGTCGGATGGAATTATTCAAAGATGTGATTCTGTCCTTGATGAATCAAACTGAGGCTGTTCTTTTAACTGGTAAGTGTACCTCCTATAAACTCATTGTTAGTTCTTCAAGGACTTGATCATAGCCTCATAAATTTCAAATCCGTCAAGAAACTAGCTGAAGTAGTTCAAATTCTCGTTTAGTGTAATTCAAAGTGAACTGATTAAAGACAAAATTTCGTTGTCTCGATCAAAAAAAACGTGAAGCGAAATGTAGTAGTTTTCCCTCAAGATTCAAAAAATGCTTCTGCTGCTCAATTAAAATTGCCAAAATGATACAATAGCAACGAAGTATTCATTTAACATACTAAATGTACATGTGTATTGTATATGAAAAGAGAGGCCGCCTTCCTGATGTAGGTACCCTTAACTGTGGTAATTGCAAAACTTAAAACATAGTTAAGTGACATGCATGTGTCTTTCTTGATATACATTTTTTTATTAATTCTTACAGATGCTAAACAAGATAATCTATTTGAGAAGGCAGTTTTAATTGTGACTGAAATTTTCAACGTCTTAAATATTGCCTTAATCGCGTGCCTACAAGATATTTCTATAAAAGCGATACAAGATTGGGTTAAGGCGCATCCACGAAGTTCTATTTTAGGACCATGTTTGTATGCAGTTTCCCGCTGCTTGGCTTCCTTGAAGTACATGGCTGTTCTGAGTGAGGCCATCATCGAGGCATATTTTAGCTTAGGTAATATATGATTGCAACTTTATTTTGTATGCAGTTGCATGTACAATACTTGTTCTACAAAGTGCTGAAATTGATTATTATTTAATGTTAACTTTGCATATTAGAACCAGATGCCAGCTTGCCGGGTTGTGGGTGGGTCTTTATTCATTCTGTAATGCAAGTGCCTCAGCTTACCCAGAAAGCCCTTGTCAACGAGTGTCTGCAAGAAGGACATTTTCTAGCTTTAAATGGCATTGCGGGCATATTACAAGCTTCATGTAAATCTGCTGATGAAGAATGGAAAGTCCTAGAACAAATAGTGGAATGGCTAGAAGAAATTAAACCGAAGTAAGTTGAATTGCATTTGTTTGCCTTATTTTTAATGACACTGCTGGTAATTATCTTCCTTTTAACATATTAGGGAAGAAAATGAGCACAAGATATTGTTACTTTGGTGGAGGATTTTAGATTGTTTTGAACGATTGAGCGCCAGTAAACAGTACACCGCAATAGCTCAACTTCTGACAAAATTCGCCTCCTCGCTTTCTGTATTAGGCGAAGATAAAACTTCGCAAGGATTTTTTGCTGCAATAGGAATGGGAAAAAAGTCTTCGCTTTCAATCAGGTAGGATTTTTGACCAAGCCTGCATTTTGCCATTATTGATGTTTCATTCTTGAACATCCATAAGATATTCATAATTTCTGCAACTGAAATCATGTTGCTTCAATATTTCCAGTCAGCAATTTGTTGAATGCATTGCTAGGTTGCATTGCAAAACATTTCAGTTAGATATGCAATGCAAGTTTGTGGTACAGTTGATACTTAATGCTTGATTTTAACACCTTATGTTTAGATTCCGACTTGTGGCAAGAGTACTAAATTCGTTTGTTTTGCTGCAAATCAGTAATCTTCAATTTCGAATTAAATTGACATCAGTGGAATCCGTTCAACCAGCCTCGACTCCTTCCAAACAATTTTTGGCTTCTGTCACTGCTTTAGAACAAACTAAGGCCAATAAGCAATATGGGACTCTAAAAGAACACATTCAGTTTGCTATCAATTTCATCAACGCTCCGCAGCGCTTGCTAAAAGATTACAGTCTGTTGCTTAGCTACTTCACCAAAGAATTGTTTGCGGAGAATTTTTCCTTGAGATTTTTGATTTCTGAAACGCCAATTTCCTAACCGATGCCACTTTTATGACAGTTTTCAAGGATTTTATTACCTTTTTCTTAAAACATGAAAGTATTATTTTGATAAGCGGTTGCTAAAAGTTGTGATGATATGAGTCTATTTTAACGTTTCCCATGATCCATTTCAACCATGTTTGCTCTTTGTAGATTTATTGATAAATTAAGTCATGGGCATGACTTATTCAACAAATTGTGATATGTACAATGAATTATTTTACTGTTTGTAATATTTTCTTATGTCCCCATTTGTGGTTTAAATTTTGATAAAATATTATATAAATTACAAAGAAATTGCTTTATCTAAATATGATTATTGAGACCAAAAATGACATACAGTACGTGAGACAAACATTTATTGGATTGCTCTCTAAGCTGAATTCTCGATCTCATATTTCATTGAGTTGTTGGTTTTCTTTATAGTAACACTTGTAATATATAAGCCAAATACTAGGCAAATCCAGGGGCTTGAAGCCGAAGAAATCTAGTTGGTGAATAAATGTTTAACCAGCCTGTTCTTGAAGGCATTGGCAAGGCATTCCAGTCATTGATGACCTGCACATTGAAGGCGTACTTCCGTATATCGCCCCGCACCGAGGGTTTAA
>JAQGBX010007756.1:0-11128 GCA_034698745.1 Megaphyllum sjaelandicum
CTCCGCCTAGATCAGACATGTTGGGGTACGTCATAATTATTTATTTAGAAATAAACGAGAAAATTCATACAATTTTTGATTTTTGCAAAAAAATCTATTCATGGGTAAATGATAGTATCTAATGGGGCATTTTCTTAGCTTTTAGAATGATAGAACCACGATTCTCAAATTCATGTACCCCACAATGTACATGTAAATCGATCCACATTAGCCGCGCCTACGAGCTGCGTGACGTCACATTCAAATTATCTATTCATATTTTAGTTCGACAAAACGTTCGAAACATTACATATGATTTTGCAATGTACAGCTGTATTGACAATTTTACTAAAAGAATAAAGAGTAAAATGTATGTTGCGTTAAATATTATAAGAATTTCCAATTTGTCAAATCGATGAATCAATGTTATAGTCTAAAAATATGCGTAATTTCGCTTTATTTTCTCAATTTTATGTCAATATGCTCCATATACAAGTATATGTAAATGAAATTATCGATTTGTCTATACATTTCAAATTTGCACCTAACATTTGAATTCTGAAACATTTGAAGTCGGTGTTTATTTTAGAGGGTGACTGGGAGGGTTAAATAGGCATCACATAATGTATACAGTATACAGTTTATAAAGAAGAGATGTACCGGTGTGTGGGTGTGTTTGCGTGTATTATGTGGTAGGTCAGTTTATATATACAACTTGTATGTATGTGGTAGGTTAATACAATTAACCGATAAATCTTTAACAAAATGACCGATTAACCGATTATGTCCTATTATATAACCTTTAACAAGAATGTCATCGTGAGAAGTGTACTGGAAGACGTCATCAGAATTTTAGTAAAACCCCATCTTGTCACATATATAACACAAATTGTAGGAAATCTCTTTCGGAACACTTGATCTGACACACATTTTCGGTTAAAAGAACCGCTGCTGAGAATCGAGAGTAGAGGAGAGTACATATAGAGGGACGAATACGAGATCAGAATAACTCAAGCCTTATTAAACATAAGCAAACTCCAACAATACACTGTATGAGCAACACGCAAAAAGCCCCTAACAACAACGAAATGTCATTCTTTATTTTTCAAAGAAAGTCTGCAGGCCAGAAATAAAAAAAAACTTAAATAATATTGGATTAAAACGATTGGAAAATATTTTCCTTTGTCACGAAGCTAAACGCGAAGGAATGCCATTAAATAAACCACCGGATGAAAAGAAAAGGATTTTAATAAACTTGGTATCCATCTATCAACACGGCCTCGCGTAATCGACTCAAAATTATCTGAAACGGCTTTCGGAGCACCTTTCAAATTCAATTTGGCGACTCTTCGTGCGACTCCATTAAAAAATGCATTTTCTAATTATGAAAATCCAATTAAATTTGAAAGTGTATGATAAATTCGCAGCAGCGAGCATCTTTGATCTCTTCAGGAGTCGTTTTTCCCTGGTAATAGCATGCGGGAAATTCTCCAGGGCCTGGAAATTAATGCCTTTGCTGGGGGGTTGTCGAATTCATTACATTTAAGTCACCGTGTTAAGTACAAAGTCGTTAATATTTCACGAAAAGAGGTTTTTGGTGATACGAGCACGCTAGAAAACATCCAAATCCTCTTTAAAGCTTTTAAATTAATTAAGGCATTTGGAGTCAGGCTCTGCAAAATGTCAACTCGGAATTACTCAGATGGGACTCTTATCCGAGTTGTAACGAGACGCGCTAAAACAAATAAAAAAAAGAAGAATAAGAAGGAAAAAAACTTAAACAAAATGCCTCAGAAAGCGTATCAATCACAGGAAGTAGCGGACGAAATTAATTGAAATATTATCCCAGGTACAAGCAGCAAACGACTTCTGAATAAACGAAAAACAAGACTGCGACAAAACCGAAAAAGACAAGTCTATTTAACGTATAATGAATGAATCGATTATTTCCACAAAACGTTACAATCCTTCTCAAAACTTCCATTTTGCGATGAATTTATAATTAAAGATAAAATAATTCCGACAACAATGAAAGCACTTAAAAGACTGGGCAGGCAAACTCCAAAACGTGTACCAACTATTAAAAAGCTGATGTGAAGTCACGTATTTCAGGCAGGGTAGAAACCGGAAATCGCCAATCGTACAATGCGAAAAACTTTGCATCTTAAATTCAGACTAAAGTTTACAGACAAAATCAAGATGCTTAACACAGCAGAAAACTAAAAAAAACCGTTTCCAATTTGATTAAAACACATCAATTTTGTTGTTCATACAAAATGGAATGAATATTTCAATGTCGGAATTTTAAAACATCAAGATGTTTTACAAAACTGGACACCTGCGAGAAAAAAAGTCCTCGACCTAGATTGTCTGAATTAAAGATGCAGTGGAACATCATTAAGAAGAACTCTCTTTATATACATTGTACGAGTTCCTGCGCACTCATTTCAAGTCCCTGTCCCAGGGTGTAAGACGAATTCCGAATTCGGATATTACACATGGTCGGATAAAATGAATGTATTTTCCTGATCTAAAAACATTCGCGCTATGTCACGTTAAAACTAGCGTTTGAAAAATATGAAGAATGGCAGGTTATAACGGGGAATTTCCCGATAAACGTTGTAGCACCTTTCCACTCATATACGTGGGGTAGAATCTCATACAAGCTTGAATGAAACTTTAGTTGCTATTTTTAAAAGTCACGTTATTCCTGACTTATGACGATACCAACCACGGACACATTTTGAAGTCCGTCGAGATTGGTGTTAACGAGGTTGGACCCTGCGTTCTCAGTTCGTCTCAACTCCTGGAGCACCCCGTCATTAACGCGCATGCCTGGAGCGCATTGTTGGTAATGCGGGTCGCGCAAATTGTAATTTGCCACACCTTTGGGAAATGGGTAAACATTTGTACAACTGGATCGAAACCCCGACGGTTTTAAAACTCACGATACATTTAGCCGAAGCTGACGCTTCTTTTTCAATAATTGATTTTGTCGGGATAAAAAGCGGCATGCAGTCGTTAAAGCCCCTTGACAACAGACACGAAGTGCTTCTCTCGCAAATCTTTGTAAACACCTTCCTCGACTTCGCTCCATGGCAAAGAGTTGAATCCGACCGAATCTCCATTGTTCTTGGGTAGGCGCAGATTGACTGGATTTTGAACGTTGGAAAATGTTCTTCCATTCCGCAGATTCCTTCCATACCTAACTCTTTTCATGGCTCATCCTGCTCTCCCGCTCATTCACACGTGGCTCCTCGACACTGGTGAAAGTCGTTCCATATGATGGATGAGTAACGTCGTCTGTAATGGTCTGAATGGCAAGATAAACGTCTGCCTTTCTGATACGATGGGATTGGCGCTAAAAGGGACAAGCGTAGAAAAGCCAGCATTTGGACAATGAAAGATACGGATTGGACACGCAATCCTTCTTGCCCTCCAAGACACCCAGCGACTCGCGTGGCTAACTTTAAAGTGGATACGCCTAAGGTGGTTCAGGTCAGATAGGGACCGTCCATAAATAACGTCGCGAAAACGATGGTCAAATCGTGTCACAATTGCTGGCGATGTCCGATCCTCACCGATACTCTTCATTTGAAATGCGGTGGGCCTACATCGTTAAGATAATTTCAGAAAGTGCGAACACATTTCCAGTCCCTGTCATAGGGAATACATCGAATAATGTTAGTGTTTTCGTATAAAACGAACTCGAATATTAATAATTTTCAGTTAAGGCTTCTGCATTTTTGAGCTCCGAAGCATTCACGTAACATTTAGTAAAAAAAAAATATAAAAAAAAAATTAGTTTAGACAAAATTTAAAAAAAATTAGGGCAGCAGATGTGCGGATAACGGGGAATTCGCCGATAAATTCTGTAGGATCTTCCCATTTTTTCAGAAAATGCCGCAAAAGAACCAATTAATAGTCACAGATGGCGGATTATTTCATGCATCGAGCATGGAAGTGCATTTGAATTTGTTGCACTTATTGAAGAAGCCATGTTTTGTTTGAATACCAATAATACGAACTACGGTTTAAACGAACAACTGTTGACGTCCCTTAATAGAGCTAATTTGCTTAACGATGAAGTTCCACTGTATAAAATCGAGTAATACAAATGCTTTTAATTAGTCGGATCGAGCTTTTCTTTGCAAAACAAAGAGCGAAGACTATAATAACAGAATTGAATATAATTAAGAGCCCAGACTGTTAATAATGACATTGAAAATAGATTTCCTGTAAGAAACATGGAATATTGTGCAATTAGTAATGCAGTATTATGATTCATGTTATTAATAATGACTGCAAAAAATTTGAACATGACAAAACATCTACATCTTCATTAATTTTAAATATTCCTAATAAAATAGACTGCGTGTATTACTCGAAGCTTAACGAAGTGGTAGAGTGCAATAAACACGTTACAGCCTTATCAGTATCCGCTGTCCACGGATAGGGTAGGGGCACGTTTAACTTGTTTCAAGCGACTGGAAACAAGTTCAATGTTTTCCTACCCATTGGCCACAACGGATGGTTTGTGAACTAAAAGTTGGGAAGCTAAACGAAGAACGACACAAAGCGGTCAAAGCTTCATTTGAAGATGTGCACAGTTTCAAAAATGAGTCAATATTCGCACCAATCAGAGCAATGTGGTTTTACTCGCTTAGATCCTCTTTTTTTTCGTGGATATTGCGAACAACGACGCTGCAGAAATCAGCGAAAAGTATGGAAATACATGTTATGCTCTTTAATGTTCGAGCAGCCATTTGCGGACTAGTTTGGCATATATTGGTTTCGTAGTGGCAAAAAAAAAAAAAAATTCCACGAGGGAGCAAATAAACAACTTCGCCGAAAAGCTGACGTCATGAAATTGCGAGACAAAAATACAAATTTTGCATAAAAAAGGTGCTGCGCTACTTCAAAGTAAAAAAAAAGTGAACCCTCGACACATCCTGTAATCCATTTGCATGCGAGAGTAGAAATCAATACGTTCTTAGATATACGAATCCTGACGGATAAAATACATGGTTGGGGAGCCGCACATTTTAAAAACTTGCTTATTGCATTTTTCCTCGATTCATTCCTCAATTGCGCAAACTCCAAGGTGACTAATATAGTAGCAAATATCTTCTCTCGTTCCATTCAGAGTCAATTGCCTGTATTTGACAGTTGCAAATCTCAGGTTATCTATTTCGGCTATAGTACGTACAATTGTACAGCCGTGTGCTGCAGTGTGAAAAGCATTGAAAGTGATACTTGAAGTTAAGCAAGTAGAGAAGTGAAAAACGAGAAATAAGTCGAGATGAAAGGACATTTTTGCTTCTCGAGTTTAACTTATTTTCCTTCCTTTGAGTGGAAACGCGCTATATATTCGGGCAACAAAAGAATTGTGAGGTAATAAACGTATTACGTATAAATATCTCTCTATGAATGAGGCTATAGATCCGTCTTCGAATTAAACACGGGGGGAAAAAACTACGATTCTTGTACAATTTAAAAATAATCTTTTGATCCATGCAGTTGTTCGTTGTGCTTTAAAACTCGAAATGTATACACAAGCTAAATCTTGAAACAATGGCCTTAAGCAAACAGGAAAATGGATGCAAAAGGCTCGCACTTAAATGGTTCAAAACATCGTATCCCAATTAAAAATGATTAATCCTATCACGCTTGGATTCACTCCCGGGGCTGGTGCAAATGAAATTGCTAATCGAATTTGATTCACGAGTAATTGGAATGTCAATGTATGCATTGTCGCAGTTTAAACTCGTTTCACTATTGAACTCCTTCGCAAATCAAATCAACGTGCCAACTCAGAATTGTGCGTACACGCATTCGACCGATTCGCAATTAAGCGCTTCTGCGCAATGTTAACAGTTGCGTTATTAAGCCATTATTCAAATCGAAATGGCGCATCAGTTTCATAAACGGGCGTTGGAATTCGGAAGATTGAGCGCCACATTCTCCGGAAAATTGATTTAGTGGGTGCATGTTACGCAGATTTTGCTAATGCAACATCGAGTACGAGATCCTCCGAGCGTTTCGATGATTCGTTATTAAGCTCCAAGACGAAGCTGTTGGCATAATTATCATGGACGAACACGCATCATTCATGGGAAACTACATTCAACACGATGGTCTACAAAGTACAGTATTCGTTAAAGTCAACGGCTTCTATAACGCTCTTCAGAAAACAGTTTTTCTCCAGGAGCTCAAAGAAGCCTCAGCGCGAACCAACTCTGGAAACCGAATTACAAAATCTCGCCAGTTTCAAAGTTCTTGAGAACCCAAAACGGATTATCCTCATTTCGAAAGTTAAGCTTGCGCGTGTGCCATCGTTCCTTTAAGTGAAGTTAATTACGCGAGTACGCGCCATTGAGCGTTGGATGGTCAAAACCATCCGCAGCACGTCGCCTCCGTGCATTAATATGTAAGAAGGAAGGAAAGGGTTGCCATTTGAGTTACTGCCGAGCAATTAATTGGAAACGCTTCATAAATTTGACCACCCAACAGATTCATCCGGAAGTGAATATTATTCCACTTCCTCGGAGCGTCCTCATTAACTCGCGTTGAAGTGGACAGCGAGCCTTTTGTCAGTGTTCAAAAGCATGAAATTGAATGGCGAGACTGGCTGAAATTTCCCGACGCAATAACACAAAATAAGTCCCTTTTACTCCCGATATCACCATGACCACGCACGCCAGCACTCGGGTTGACCTTCGCGGGATTGGCCACCACCCCGCGCCCGAACCCTGCTGTAAAACTTTTCTGGGTTTCATTTTTTTTTTTCCCAACCGAAATCGAGCTCAGCGTTGCGTGTAACAACAAAAGCGTTGGCGAGATTCGAGAAAAGCCAATTGAAGCGAATTAAATCAAATTCCCCAGCAGCAAACACATTTCTCGCCAATTCTTTCCATTAGCACTATTGTTTTTGAACCAAATTTAATGATTCGTTAGATGTTAGCAGCATTGAACGAAATCCTGCAGTAGGCCTACATGTACGTGGCGAAGGAAGAAGGAACTTCACTTATTGCTGCTAAGCTTACGATCAATTTTCTTTTAGAATGATTGCTTTAAATTATGGAAAGAAGAGAACGTAGAAGTGGAAAGGTCTTAAAGGCGAACTCCATCCAACCTGAAGAGGTGCTCTTAATTGAGAAGCCAAAAAAAGTTAAAAGTGAACAATCGGAATTCTGAGGTCAATTTCCGTTACCATCGATTATGATAACGGTCGGTTTACGAGAAAGAAGTTTAAAGAAAAAAATGCTGAATTTAGTACAGAAGTTGTACCAAACTTTTTTCTCAAGTCGTGGACATTAGTAGGACATGTATTCGTAAAAAATTCGTGGGACTTACCTTCATTTATTGGAGGACGTTGCTTGTAGGGTATATCTGAAATTAGACAAATTCAGAGTAAATTCACTGAAAATAAATCAATGCAATACATACTAGAGCTTGCATATAAAATATGCTTTAAAACTAAGCATATAATCCAAACCACAATTGAATCATTAACTATAAATTCATTGAAAATAAATAAATTCAATACATACTAGAGCTTGCATATAAAATATGCTGCAAACTAAGCATATGCTCCAAACCTCAATTAAATTCAATCTTTTACCCTGCAGTTAGTACATAGAGCCATTTGGAAGGGGGAGGCGCTAAAAACAAATTAAGTCAGACTAAGTCTGGTCATGATGGACCCCAACATCACATCTTAGGTATGTTTCCCGTATTTGGGACTTTAACGAGAAGGATGGGATAGGAAGACGGTCATGGCCGACATTAGCAACAACTAACATACAGTACACCTACATGTACATGTATGGAAGAATGGTTTCGAGTGAGTCGGGAAAACTTTCTCGGATTTTTTTTCCACGTTTAATTTGGATTTTAACAAGCTTTGACAAAACGCCATTCTGAGCAGCAATTTTCCAAAACGTTGAAAAACCGAACAATCTTCCATAAACTAGAATGAACGTATAGTCTGGCAGGTGGCGAATATTCCAAAGTTGAAGCATTTACTAGTCAGTCGGAGTAATATCTAAAATTTATTAAAATGCAATATTGCTAAAAATGTATTCTCGCCAGCAGCGCACATCCACTCAACTTGAAAAAGGGGCAAAGAAAATTCCACAGTTTTGTCTAAGTTATGGCATCAATAACGCGAGTTACAGAAAGAAGATGGCGTTAGGCAATATTCCTAGGGCCAAATCATCGAGTTTATACATTCTCCGAGCTCATAAAACTCTGGCGAATAGCAACTTCAATAATTTCAACAACTTTCTCAGCCCTGCTGAAAGGCCAAGGGGGCATTGTATATCATTAACGCCGGTGATAGAAGCAAACCCGGAATTGCGCGTTTGTTTTCATTTTTAGTCGAAAATGTGCAGTTCAATGAGATGCAAATTCACTTTTCGGAGTAAATCTTCCAAAATTCGGATTTTTGCCGGCGGTGCCAAGCGGAAAGAAGCGAGGGAAATCGTCGCAAGAGTGCACCGACTGAAGCATTAACGAAGTATCGTCGAATCCATGAAAATCCAAATATGTTGTTTCATTTCTCGTTCGCAGCTTCGGCAAAAAGAGGGTCTTCATTAATAGAAATTCAGCAGCCTTTGAAGACGCTAAAAAGCTTTTATTATTCGCTAGCATTCGTGTGCAAATCAGGCTTATTGGTGTGAATTTAATGCCTTTCAGGCAACGCCGTGGAAGTTGGGAGAATCCCTCGAACGTTTCTCGTGTCAAAACTACGAAACAAAATCATATATAAGAAACGCGACTTAAAAATCGGAAAACCGAAAATCCGCATCCAGCTTCATATCTCGTATTTATGTATAAGATAGATGAAAAAGCTTGTTTTTTTGTTCGTTTCAAAAAGAGAGCTGCCAGCCTCATCTTTAAAACAAATACTCGAACAAATAATACCGCGCAAACAAAATGGATATTGGATTATGGTATAAATTTACGAAAATAGATGCCGTGGACTTTTATCGATTTAAGATCACCAGTTCAAGAGTTTTTAAGAGTTTCGAACTGCCTTCGCTCGGTTGTTCGAGGTTATTCAACGACTTCTCGCAGGCCTGGAATTGTTCTATCCACTTTAAACAAAATCTGAAAAATCAGTCGATTCATTCCGTGAACAATTACCATAAACAGAGATTTAATAAGTGTTTATTGCGAAAGACTTTGATTAACTCAAGCCAAGTGCTTCGAAGAGGATTATGTCGTTTGCTCAAAAATCTAACGAACTTTAATATGTACACACGACTATAACGACTTGACGGAATAATCAACTAAAACTCTTTGAAATAACAATCTATTCCGATCCAGCTTGTATGCATACAGTAAAGGATGTACGCAAAGTTGAAAATCAAGTTGTATGCTGTATTTTTTTTCGGAGTATTCGTGGAAACCCTGCAGATACGCATGGATTAAATTTCTTCAACTTTTCGATATTTTCTCACAATTTTCGATACACAATTTCCGTGGCTTTAATATTATTTTGAATTTGTTGTGAATGGTTTCGATCATGAATGAATGGAAGAGCTCACCTATACTCGAATAGATTGGTAGATTAATAATTCACGTTCATATACAAAATAAATCAACCGAGAGTGAGCAGTGGCAGCCTCTTTAATACCTCTCAAACAATAGTACCAAACGCGGAGATAACGCCAAGTTTAGATATACCCGAAAAACTCATTTGCTCTTTTCGGAAGAAAAATCTTAATTAAAACAAGTCGAAAATTGTAAATTCAATTGAGGCGTAATTTGGTTTGAAGAAGACGAAAAAAAAAAGAAGCGAGAAAACTCGATACAATTAATTAATGGAACTTGGCTTCCGTGACAGATAAGACTCCAGTTAAGTTAAAGAAAAGCAGGTTTTCCACGCAAGTTTCAATTGATTTCAGACGTAATTAATTTTTTAAGAATAATTGGACGAAAATCAGATTGTGAGAATTTTACCCGCAAGGAGTGCTAACTCAATTTGAAATAGGAAAGCCAGAGTGTTGATCGAATACAGAAACAGTTGCTGTAATTATGAGTCTTCGTACACTCTGCACAAGTTTTTAATCTGCTTGATGCAACTCTACATACATATGCCATCCTCTTATGATTAATAGCCTTTGGCGGTTTTGAGAATCGTTGTGCAGAATACAACACATTTGCATGACATTATCCAAACTCAATTGTTCGTGAATGCACTATTCAGCCTATCTAGTGTACAGATATACATGTTTATACAGGGTGTTTCAAAAGTAAGTCAATAATTTTAGGGGTTGTAGAGGGTACTAAACTGAACATGTTTAGTATAGGAACCTAGGGGTGCTGATGTTATTTAAAATGTTATGAATGTTTTAATTTTGAAAATTTTTAACATGGGAGGAAACGAAGGTGCCACTTACGCATAGCTTTCCTCACAAACGTTCGTGCTATGCGGGACAGTCTTCCGAAAGGGGCACCTCCGTTTACTCCCATGGTCAAAATTTTAAAAATTAAAACATTCATAGCTTTTTTTTTTAAATGACGTCGGCACCCCTAGGTTCCTATAGTAAACACGTTCAGTTTAGTATCATCTACAACCCCTAAAATTATTAACTATTACTTTTGAAACACCCTGCATATAATGTATCGCTGCGATATTAAGCAAATGAAGATAAAAAGGTTTCACTGTTGTTTATGTAAGTAAAACTGCATAAAAAATACCTGAATATACCATAATTTTACATTGTTACATACTCAGTTAAAACTTAGACGGTACAGTAGTTACAAAAATGAACTAGTGCGAAATCAATTGTACAAACAGGAATGGATTTATAACACCAATTCGTTTTCAAACATTAACGTGGGTTCCGATCAGACTATTGCAATAAGATAATGCATCACATTTGGTAGGCAGAATACATCCAAAGATCATTTCAGTACGTTCTTTCATGCACATCTGAACGAAATGTACGATGTCAATGTAAATGTTGTGCCACCTAAAATGACACAAAATACAGCACTGCGCACGCATTGAGCACGGATTGGATTGGATTATTGTAGCTTAGTCCTTTGAGACGGACCCTCCGTTAGGGGGCGCTACCAACTTAACGGAACTCATTCCCCACTTCAATACCTCAATACTACCTCGTTACCTCCTCAA
>JAQGBX010007757.1:0-11128 GCA_034698745.1 Megaphyllum sjaelandicum
CTATAAAACCTCATTTTAGAGGTTTTCCAAAATACCAAATAAGGTGGAGTATTTGTGACAAGCCAAACACCTTTTTTTAAGTGTAATAAAGTACCTTTTTTTCTTACAGTGTAGTTACTGTGAAGTAGTAACACGGACATAAAACACGTCACCGTTGACCTATTGTTATCTGACTATTCCGATACATGTATTCGCTACAAGAACTGTTACAAAATACACAATGTACTGTCATCGATGCAAACAGATGCATGATGGATATCATGGTTCAAGTAAAGGGAACAATGTCCTTTAATGTAAGGATATTTACCAATAAAAAGCATCGATGAAAACGAGATATTCAGGAACTAAAAGCTTGGAACAAGAGCGCTGCAGCAACGACGCTCTGGTTCAAAGATCTAATAGGAACGGAAGTGTCTCATCTGTACGCGCGTATTTTTCTTGTGTTTGTCCACGATCTCACCATCTCGTTTTCATCATCTTTCGAGTCCTTTTGTTGTCCGTCTTCAGTTTCATCAAAGCCCAGCCATCATTCCAGCGCGTCCAGAGCACGGTGACGTCCATTGGTCAGTTGGCTATTTTCTTTTTTTTTTCTTTCGCCACTTGAATGAATTTTCTGTATGAGAGTGGATGGGATCGGAATTCTTAACATGAAACGAGAACGAAGCTGTTGAAAAGGAGCGAGACGAAGATGAAACTGAAGATGGCACTGGTGGAGATTTTTTTTATTTTCGCTTGACCAGCCAATTGGCATTCTAAGTCCTTCGCTGACCATTGTCCAGATATATAAAGAAAGACGCGTGGACAGTACAGTGTGAAATTTGCGATTCATCAGATTCGAAGCACGAACGCTTTGAGAATTTAAAAGCTGACCATCGCGTTGGTCACTTGTCAGTGGTGAGCTGACACAAACCCTTACACGATTGGCTAATGTGTACTGGGAATACAGCGCTCACGAGCAACTGCAGATGGGATTGAGGTTGGGGTCTGATGGCCAGTTGGTCAGTTCTCTCGTGAGAGCTAGTGCCTGGTTCGTACAGCGTCCAATGTGAAGACTACTGGACGCTTGTCTGTAGACAACATGGATTCTGCAAATTCTGATTATTGGAATTGCTGACAAGAATCGGCTTGCATCATCATAATGTGAAGTGCAACATCATTCAGAAGAACTTGCTTTACACGAATTTTGAAAGTACGAACTCAATTACAGTCTTCGCGACGTCCTTGGGAATGGACGAACGCTTAATTTCATCGTTTAAGACTACTTTCGAATTCCGAAATTACAAATGTTCGGCTAAAACAAATACATTTTTCGAGTTTCTAAGAATTCTAGCTATTTTACGGTAACACGAACTTAAGACAATCGAGAGTTTTAGGATATCGTTTTTTCTGAACAACGCTAACGCTATTTAATGTCACGTGACTTCGTTTATGCCCTGCGCAAACTGTCGTTGCAATAACGTATACGAGGGATTAACGTAACGTAAGAACGTTAACATTTCTCAGAAAAACGATACACTTAAGCTCGTGTATAACAAATGGGAACTCCCCGGTAAATGGTGTACCACCATTCTACCATATACTGTATCTGGGGTAGGATTTTATCCAAATTTCTATGAAACCTTTATTCTTATTGTTGAAGGCATGTATTCTCTGACTTCTGATAATAGGAACTATGGCTTAACTGAACTAATTTTGACAAATCAGCATGATGGACAAATACATCAATTGAAATCAAAATTAAAGAAAATCCTGTTTTGCAATAATATAAGAATTCATAAATTACAAAATTATTAGGAAACTTATTGAAAGAACTGGTATAAGATCTGTCGTCTGCTATTACAGTTTCTTTTAAGTCGTATGATAAATTACAGTGTTAAAATACACGTCCAAGAATGTTCTCAAGTACTGTACCCAAAATGCCCAGGATAAAAGTTGCCAAAAGTTTTATCCTGCCATTTCTTTTTTTAGTTGTGAGAGAGAAAAAAAATCGTGAATCCATGACAGTAAATTGAGCTTCGGAGAAAATTGTGTTACATTTCCCAGCTCAACTTTAGCAAGTTTCAATTCAATTTCGCCATATTTTCCCGTTGCTTCCGGCGCATAAATCTACAGCTGGGGTCGTAAACTTTTTAAAAAACTTTACGATCGAAAAACAATAGCGAATCTCGCCTCTGCCTCTTTCGCTATTCAATTTTTATGGGAAAAAATATAAAAGTTGAAAAGATCAATGTCCGATTTTTGTGCTTGACCAGCATCCACCGTCCGAGCAAATACGAGGGCCCTTCGCCTTTTATGAGGGTCCCCGGGGGCATCAACTCGGTTGGCCTGAACGTTTCATTGCCCAAGAGGCAAATGCATCTTTAACGCAAATGCACCTTGAGTGATGCTTCTTTGCCAATCGATAAAGGAGCATTTCTTGATGGATTTCTAGTGTTTCTAAATATACTTTCTATGACGTCATTGTTGACAACAAGCGTCTCGGCCGACTCATCTAGCAAATCGGTACAGCAAACTCATTGAGAAGATCAACAACCAACGTCTTCCGAATTTGCGAACATTGAGTGGTGACCGAGGGTAATCAGATTATGACGTCAAGGAACAAATTCAGCGAACAGAAGACAACTTTGCACAATGCTAGCAGGTTAAGTTGTCATTTAGAACTCTTCCATTAATGACGTCATTGCCAATTGGCAAGAGGAAGAAACTACACTGCATGCCATCTTTATAATGGTTTCATAAAAATTGCATAAACTAATCCCGAATGATGATGACATTGCCATTGTGCAGCAAGAAGTCAGAACCCTCCGTTAAAAGACGTCTCAGAAGCTCTACAACAGCCACTCTCGAAAAGGATCAGGAAAACTTACCAGTGCACAATTTTGGAATTAAGAGGTCCGTTACAATCTTTTAAGTTACATGTATATCATTCTACCACTGATACATCTAATGAAATAAAACATATTTTGAGATTCTTTTCTGAATGTTTGCAGTTCGTCAAAAGTAAAATGTAACGTCCAGACAAACGTTTTTACAAGACAACTACGAATTGTACGTTATGTTGCCACAGGAAGCCGTTTTACTGAATCAGGAATCAAAATCGGTATATTTGCCATAGCGAAACCCCCATTTAGTCCAAACCCAGAAGTTGCACAGATGTCAACACAGATGACGCTTGAAATTTCAAACAGTGTACCAAATCATTAGCAGGACAGACTTCTATTAAGCAGAACCAGCATTTTAAAAGTAGGCCTACTCATCGGTTCGCCAAATTTGCCTTCATCAGGAGTAAGCTCGCAGGTTCAATATTTAAACATACATACATTTTTTATGTTTCTGCTCCTCCAAAATGTGCAAAACACTTCATACAGTAATTGAAGTTCATTGACAATCATAATAGTGAGCTTTCTCATACAAACTAAAATCAACAAAGATTGAAATCTTCAACTGCCAAAGTCAATGTGGTCCACAATGGAAGGGTTAAGCATAAAACCCAAAATCCTTGTCAAAAGTGCTTCTTCGGACGCCATTCTGTAAGAAATCAGCGTAGTTAACAGTGACCTGAACACAGGCTCGAATACCACGAAACTTCCGGGTCCTTTTCGACTTTTCCCCACGCCCGCCGGACATGTGGTCAAGTCGAGTTAAGTACGTCATTACTGGCGATTATGCGCGTGTAAAGCCCGTATAAGCAGGAGCGCCGTAACACCTCCGAAATGGCCGCCCAGTTAGTAGGCAAACGGAAGCGCAGTTTTTGGAGTATAATGGCGACAGGGGGCGACGTAAACGAAGGCACCGTAATAAAATAAATACACAATATCAGGGCGCCCCCCAAGCCATTGTGCGGGAGGCGAACCAGGGCGTATATAAACGTTTACGAGCAATACGAAGAAAAAGAAAAAAAAAATGTGCGAAAATGTTATTTTTGTTTCCATCATTTCCAGGCATTTCGGCCACGGCTCGGTCGGCCCCCCGCAGCATCTTTTTTTTTCCCTTTTGGCTTTATGATGATAACGCTTACATCCCAGTAAGGCCCGAAGGAGCCTCGACTCCAAATGCCAACCGCACGAGCATTTATGTCCGAAGATATGAATTTATTCGCGACGGAAAAGTGAGAAAACTCCGCGAAACCCCCTGGGGATCACGGGCAGAAACGCATAAAAACGAAACCGTGGCTATAAGTCGACGAGTGACAAAACTAGAGCAGCAATATCCCACAAGTACTGCACAAGGCATGCGCTAACAGGGTTTATAGTTCAGCCATCCAACACCAGGGCGGCGAACGCGAGCTTTTTTTTTTTTGTTCATAATCTACGAGTGCGGCCGGGTTAATTCACCCAGAAATTTCATTTTCAACTTCCCTGACTTAATTTCCAGGTTTTTAAACAGATGTCAACAGTCATTGACCAATGACAATGTCAAAATTGACATATGCCAATGCTATCCACAATTTTGCACAAAGTCGACAAAGGACAATATTTAACATTTTGCAAAATTCACTAATGACAATTTGGTACTTAATTGTGTTTTATCTCGACTTCCGATCCCGGAAAGCATCGAAGCTATGCAGGAAAACACACTGGCATTTTCATTTTTGGAAAGCTACAGTATATTAGTGAATACAGTAATTGAAACTGTGAACCAAAAAAGTGAATGACGTGTATTTTACTGCAGAAGCCGTAAATTTCTAAAAAAAAAAAATTCGTTAGTTTTGAAAAAAATGTCAAAATTGTCGGTACTTGTGTGTTATCTCGATTACCGATCCAGTAAAGCATCTCAACTACATGTACATGTTATTTTAATGGGTTATTCCATGTAGTTGAGATCAAGACGAAGTGCGTTTCCCTGCATAGCTTCGATGCTTTCCGGAATTGGTAGTAGAGATAACACAAGTACCGACAATTTTGAAATTTTTTCAAAACTAACGAATTTTTCTTTTGGAAATTTACTTAATTAGCATGAACATTTTTTTTTGAAAATTTGAAAAATTAGTATTCGGAAAACGTCAAAAAGGTTAAACAATTGTACTCTAAAAAGGTTGAGAATTTTGCAAATTTGCTCTCGGAAATAGTTGAAAATTTTGCAAATTGGTGACAATTTTGAAAATGGGTACTGGGAAAATTTAAAAAAAAAGTACAAATGGGCCCTGAGCTCAACAAGATGAAACAAGTATGACAACATGAATACTTTGAAAGCTTCTAAAAAAATGTCATATTTTGCGGTAAGGGTGTCGAATTGAATATGGAAAGCTTCTAAAAAAAAGATCATATTTTACGGTAACGGTGTGGAGTTGAATTTAATAATGGGGAGCGTTTCAAAAAGGTCACATTTTGTGGAAAGGGTATTTTGAATTGAATTGACTAAGGAAAGCTTCTCAAAAAAGCTAGGTCATATATAAATTGCGATAGTTTTCCGAGCATGTTCATTACAAATGAAGAGTTTCTGTTAAATTAAGAAACTTATTTTTTGATTACGTTGTAATATTTCTGAATTTTTTTTAATGCCTGAATGGCATAATGGGATAATGAAGCTAAAGTTGAAGACGGAACAGGAAAAGATTGGCCCAACATGCTTATTTTTTTCGAAACCAAATTACTTTTTTATCGAAACAGGATCCGATCTCTTCCGATTCGGCAAACAACTCAGGTATCTAATCAATATACAGTAGATGAAACTACACTGTACTTAGTGCGGCTTCGGTTAACGTTAACATTAATTTCATTTCTCGATGATTAACCTCTGCGTTAGATACACACAAAATAGGGAAAGATGACGCAAAAACAACTGGAGAACTTGCGAGTTGGTGGCCAAAGTAAACATCAGCCAGAGAAGAAGCCTAAGATAACCAATCTTCCAGAAGTCTCCGAAGCAGACTTGTTAGAAGAGTTTCGAGACATGCCATGGATGCAGAGGTCCATCCGCAAACATCTTTGTTCCGCTTGCACTACCATGTTCAAACAACTTTTTGATTCAATAATTGACCAAAAACGGCTCGTGTAAGCTGTCCATTAATCTTCATATTTTACTCAGCGTTGTTCTTGCCGCAGCAAAAATCCATTGTCCAAGATGTAGGTTGCACCTACGATGTTCATATGAAAAATAGGACATCTGCAGTGATATCGGGAAATGACGTCACGGGCTGTCGGCACCGCCAGGATGGGTCATCCATCACATATTGAAGATAGCCAAGATGTTAAGGCTAAAAATAGGAAGATGTTTGAACAAAGAGCAACATAGGGCGGACATCACACGCGTGACACCAGTTGGGCGAAAATAACGAAAATGGACTGGGTAGTTTTTTTATTGAAATTGAACCCGCATATACGTAGCAGGACCTCTGCGTGTTGGGCGATGGCTGAAGAATGACCACTATTGAAATGCATGTTTGAAATTTATGAACTTGGTGCAATATCAGGGGACTAAAATTCTTGAACGGGGACAAATCACCAATTTTCTGCAATTCGTGTTAAATTTTTCCATGGCACTTATAGTTACTAAAAACATCGTTTTTAGTAATACATTCCATTCCATACGATGTTATTTTAGTACACTGTAACGCAATGCTATAAACGATAGTTTATGAGTAACGTAATGCTACAAACGAAGTTTTTCTGAATAACACAATGCTACAAACGAAGTTTTTTGAGTAACGCAAATGCTACAAAAAAACGATGTTTTTTTGAGTAACGCAAATGCTACAAAAAACGATGTTTTTTTTTTGAGTAACGCAAATGCTACAAAAAACGATGTTTTTTTTTTTTGAGTAACGCAAATGCTACAAAAAACGATGTTTTTTTGAGTAACGCAATGCTACAAAAAACGATGGTTTTTTGAGTAACGCAATGCTAAAAAACGATGGTTTTTTGAGTGACGCAATGCTACAAAAAAACGATGGTTTTTTTGAGTAACGCATGCTACAAAAACTATGGTTTTGTTGAGTAACGACAAACAATGACAAGCAATGCTACAAAAAACGATAGTTTTTTTGAGTAACGCAAAGCTACAAAAAAACGATGGTTTTTTGAGTAACGCAAAGCTACAAAAAAACGATGGTTTTTTGAGTAACGCATGCTACAAAAATCGATGTTTTTTGAGTAACGCAATGCTACAAAAATCGATGTTTTTTGAGTAACGCAATGCTACAAAAAACGATGGTTTTTTAGTGACGCAATGCTACAAACGATGTTTTTTGAGTAACGCAATGCTACAAACGATGTTTTTTGAGTAACGCAATGCTACAAACGATGTTTTTTGAGTAACACAATGCTACAAACGATGTTTTGTTTTGGTTAACCAATGCTACAAATGCCGTTTTTTAGTAACACAATGCTACAGACGATGGTTTTTTGAGCAACGCAATGCTACAAACTATGGTTAATTCTGCTTCAAGCAAAGCACTGATCACATGTTAAAGCTATATTTATTGCAATGTATTAGATATTGATTCAACTTATTTGTTTGCAAAAATAAATTAAATACCAAACCATGCAATCCACTTGAATAAACCTCTTTATAAATATACCATATGCAGAGCTGCGCATGAGCCGGCACCACGTGATCTTTTCACAGAATCAAAAACTAATGGCGAATTCCACTTATCCAAAAAGAATACACTCGGGGTATACTCTCGGAGTACCCTGGAGTACACTCGGAGTACCCAAGTGTACACTGGGGTACTCCGAGGGTACTCTTTTTGGACAAGAGGAATTCGCCATAAAAGACCGTGCTTCAGAGTAATAACGCCAAAGGAATGAATGAAATATCTGATTATCACGTGATAATTGCATGATGACAACATCTGCAGAAGGATCATTGATATCTGCTTTACATTCGTCGAATTACAGACAATATCTGTGACAACTGATAAACATAATTCAAAAATTGGTTGAATGTCTGTAGTGGCCGATCAGTTCACGGAGGTGCCCAGTCCCGGAAGTGCCCACAACCGGAGGTCCGCCAGCATTTCCGCATCACGGAGTATTAAAAACCTTGAAAGAAAGTCAACGTTGGCTCACTCGATCATTTTTCGGGGAACGTTTTTTTTATATTCAATAAATTGATTGACGAACCAAAATCTTCAAACAGCACGCATGTCAAGGCTTACAGGTTTTCGAGCAGAAATCTGGGTTAAAAAATTTGACTTTTTGAGGGATTTTTCAATAATAGGAGCGCACTTCTATTTATATATGTATGTATCAGAGCTATCACGGAGCTTCAGGACTACCATTTGGCAGTAGGAAGCATTACGAGCAAATCGAGGCATTAATAATAATATGCAAATTAGTTTCCGAGCGGAAAGATTATTTGACACGGTCGAGATAAGTCACGTTTCCATATCGATATGCAATGCAATCCTAAATTTTATTAAGAAAATATCAGAAAACTCTGGATCTATAAATGAAGGCGTACAGGGCGTCTTCTGTGATCTAGCTCAGTCATGGCTTACTTAACCGAGAAAGGCTCCTCTACGCAGCAATTTATGCAACTTTTACTTAAGAAGTAGGGAAAATCACTGCGGTAAATAAAACTTTTCAAGGAATTCAAAAAAATGAACTCGACTTAATATAGAAATAAACATCTTAAAAACTTAAAGAAATATTTTAAAATGTCCAGGCAAATGATTAAAAGTAAAGGACATCATACAGTACACGGGGCAATTTGTTGCGGAATTTAAGGCAAGTTTAGTAGTGTCCTAAAAGTTAGGCGTATACAATGTATTTCTGAGCATTTTAAAAACCATGACTTTTAAATATGAAAATTAAAAACTTAAAAAGTAATTAGCCTTCATAGATGGTTTCAAAATTTAAAATTTAGAACATTTCTTTTCTCATTATTCGCATTCAAAAAAAAAAATACTTTTTTAACTAGGCGCCTTTAATTGCCAGAAATATGGCCAAAAAGTGTCTCGTGTGTAACGGCTTTTAGGAAACATACTGTATAAAAATTATTTTTACTGTACACTTCTATTTCAAGTAGCTTCCGAATTTGTTTTTATTAACAAACATTAAGTGGTGCTTACGTAAAAATGTTACGTACACTGTAGTGGTCAAGTCAAAATGGTTAGTAGTGGTGGAGTCAAAATGTTTAGTGGTTAAGTAAAAATGGTAAGTAGTAGTTGAGTCAAAATGGTTACAGTATAGTAGTTAAGCAAAATTGGTAACTAATGGCTAAGTAAACATGGTAAGTACTTGTATAGTGATTAAATTAAAAAAGTATTAAAAGTTAGGCAAGAAATGTTAAGTAATGGTTAAGTAAAAATGTTTAGTAATGCTTTTAAAACGTAATTATTTGCAAAATTCGAATGGTGCACAGTTATTTTCTTGAGATCGTGTTTAGACTACTACATTATCGTAAAACAACACTTGAAAAAGAATATCCAATCTAGCCTTTCGTTAAAGAAGTTTATTGGATTTCGCATGGAAAACAAGAAGTTAGTGACCAAATTCGACGTTTTTTTTCGTCCAAATTCGGTAGCATTTAATCGTGTCATTTTTTCTCATTTCATCAGCATGTTCCTCTCTCATGCAAGACAATCCATTAGGAGAAGTACACTTAAGTTGGTCCCGTTTTTTTCTATAAGATTAGGAAATTTACGGCAGACAGATAATTCACTCAATCGTGTCATCCCCACATCCCATCTCTGAAGAAGAAGGACGAAAATTTCATACCGACAAGTCTAAAAGCATTTGCAGTTTGATAATTGAGATAAAAACAATCAACGAGGAGGAAAAAAAAATCCCCCAATTATATTTAGAAATGCGGGGCAAAAGGGAAATTTTGTAAATACATTTTGTAAGATGCAATCTAGTTCACCGTCAAGAGTAGATAAGGTTACTACGACAATTTACGACAAAAATTCGTAAATTTTCTTAACGTTCAAAACATTTAAGCGCAAATACCGCAGAGCCCAAACGCTCTCTCGCAATATATTAACATAATATGCGACAGAGGTTTTTAAACGTTCATAAATATCTCGGAAAGTTCTTAAAGAATTTCCACAAAAGAAAACTTAATAGTTTGCCATAGTGAATGTATATAGATTCAAACTAAATTGTAACGGAAACGAAACTTTGTTTTAAATTATTTCTCGTGTGAAATTTCCATACAAATTCAAAATCACTATAGGAAAGAATGATACAGTATCATTATGTGAAAAACTTTTTTTGTGCAATTTTAATTAAGCATTAATTACAAATGAGTGTTTCACTATAAACACATTTTTTAATTTTTTGATGATCACTTTGTGATTCGTGATCATTTTAAGTATAAGATGTTATCCACAATTTTCCAAGTCGTGAAAAACATTTTTAATTGCAAATTATCATGAACAGTTTGTTGAAAATTTTACATACAATATGTGTATTCGGAAAATGTATATTTTTTTGTACAAATTTGTACTCGAAAAAGGCTGTAAATTTTGAAAAATTGTTCTCAGAACTTGTTGTAAATTTTGAAAAATATTTGAAAACAACAGAAAATTGTGCAAATTGTACCCGAAAAATTGGAAAATTTCGCAAAATTTATCCTCGGAAATTTGAAAATTTAGCAAATTTGTTCTCTGAAATAGTTGAAAATTTTGTAAATATGTATACTAGCATTTCTTTAAAAAATTTGAAAATTGGCCCCGAGCTAACCACTAACAAGCATTAACTTTTAATTATAACAACATTAGTACTTAGAATTTCCCTGACTTTTTTCAAAATAATCCATTTTTCCCTGAGGTTTCCAAAAATTTACAAGTTACCTGACTTTTCCAGGTCTGGGGGAACCCTGTTGTACATGAACATACATAACAAAATAGGCCTATAAGATATTTTATCCTACAATTTCTATACGGTCTACATTTCCGTAAATTTCCTAAATATAATTAAAATAATAAAATTGAAAGTACTTCAAAAAATATGGAAAAAAAATTCCGTTTTTTAAACTTTAGTTAATTTTTTAAACTTTGAAACAAAGCATGCTTCGAGCTTTCTGATATTAAAATATCCGTCCCCGCAGAAGCAAAATGGAATTTTAATTTAAATCATGAGTTCATTCCGAAAGTTTTTCCTCCCATTTTCAAATCTTATCATCACACTCATGAGCTTGAGAAGCTTTTCAAACCTGAAAAATGGCGTTCAATACTTTT
>JAQGBX010007758.1:0-11128 GCA_034698745.1 Megaphyllum sjaelandicum
GCAGTCATGTGGGGCCAGAACACTGCTTCTCTTGCCCTGCGGATCGAAGATGCTATACCCAGATGTCAGGCATGTATGTGTCTGAGGTAACCTTGGCGTAGACTGGTTGAAATGACTGGTTGATTATTTTTGAAGATATGCCTTCATAGCTTGCCAATTCGTCCCTGAATGTCCAGTATAGCTCTAACTCAGGTGAGGTAAGGTCACTTTTGTTCTCCGGCCATCCTTCCAAAATAACTGTGTGGATTTTCCGAAAGACCGGATCCAATTCGGATTCTCGTTGTAACTCTTTCGTTGCTCTGTTAGGCATTGGCAGCATAATGTAGACTTGTAGCTCTTCAGGGTCATCATCCCCCTTTACTGGCGTACAGTCTAGACTCAGGGTGTCAGCCACAGGTATGCCGGTACCTTCAACGTATTTTATGGTGGCCTTATATAGCAGGATGTCAAATAAGATCCGCTGGAGTCTGGCAGGCATGGCACCGATTGGTTTCTTGCTGATAATCTCTAATAACTTGTGATCGGTTTCCACGATGAGATCCTTCCCTGCGATGTACTCATGGAGCTTCTTGCATCCAAATCTGATCTCAAGAGCTTCTTTCTCTATTTGTGGATATCTTCGTTGGCATTGTGTGAGAGCCAATGTTGCGCAGCAAACTAGTCTTTCTTCTTGAAATAGAGCAGCTCCTATGGCATACAAGCTGGCGTCCACTGATAAGCGGATGTCTTTGTTTACATCGTAATATGCTAAGAAGACTGGTGCTGTTTTCAGAGCTGCTTTGACCTGTGCGACAACCTTTTCTTGTCCATGTGTCCATTCCCAAGCAGTGTCTTTTAGCAGCAGTCTCCTCAATGGTTCAGTCATCTCTGAATATTTCGGCATGAATGGGGACAGGTAGAACGTCATCCCTAAGAAGCGTCTCAGCTCTTCCTTGTTTGTGGATGACTTCAGGCAGTCAATGGCAGCAACCTTCTCTGGATCTGGTTGTACTTCATTACTTGTTAGCAAGTGTCCCAAAAAGCAAATGGATGTGGCTTTAAAAACAACATTTCTCTTTGTTTAACCATAAGCCTTCTTCATACAGGCAGCGTAGAGCAGCAAACACTCGTTTGCGCAGTTCATCCTTGGTTTCTGCATATATCAGTACGTCATCTTGTGAACAGTCGGTTCCTTCAAGACCTTCCAGTATTTGTTCCATCATTTGTTGAAATATCTCGCTTGCCGAGACGATTCTAAAGGGAACTCTGAGAAATTCGTATCGTCCCTACGGTGTGCTGACTACCAGGTATCGTAACGTCCTAAGAGTGACTCGTAGCTGCCAGTACAGCTTTTGGCAGTTCAATTTAGCGAAATACTTAGCCGTTTTTACCTTAGCTACAATCTCTTGGAATGTTCGCAACGGGTAGTGCCTGCGCTTGATGTGTTTGTTGACGTCAGTTGGATCCATGCATATTCTGTTTACCATGTTGTTTGACAATTACTAAAGGGCTGACTGCTGGCGTAAGTATCGTCACCTTTCGTGTCACACCCATCTTGACCATTTTGTCGAGTTCGTGCTTCACTGCTGCTTGTAGCGCATGTGGTATTCGTCTCGGTGGATAGATCTTGAATTCTGCTGTTTTATCTATGGCGATGTCGTAGATGTAGTTCTTTGCGCATCCCAGGCCGGTGAAAATCTCTTCTCTAATCTGCTTGTCAGAAACTTAAGTTTTTATCTCGTAGACACGCTTGACGAGGCCTAACAGCTTGCAGGTGTAACCGCCTAGAACAGGAATAGTATCCTCTTTAAACACCAGTAATGGAATAGAAGCTTGGAATTTCTTGCCCTTACAGCAAAGCTGTGCTTGTCCTGTGATGCGGGCTGTGTCGCCCGTATAGGATGTGATCCGTTTGGTGCGAGCCAGTTCGCATCGGACACCCAGTTGACGAACAATTGCTATGGGTAAGACATTGCACTCTGCACCCGTATCGAGCTTGAATGCCACCAGATCTTTATCTTTCAGCTGTATATTTTCCGTTTATTTTGTGGCTTGGCTGACATGCCATTTGGATTGTTGGGATGAACCCGTTTGGATTGTATGAATATATAACAAGTCATCTTCATCGGATGATTCTTCTGGTTGTTGCACGGCATTGACTGACTTCTTTTTACCTTTTCTGGCCTTGGAGTCGATGGCCAGTGATGCTTCAGTACCTTTGCTGCGGCAGCAGATTGCAAAGTGACCCTTCCTGTTGCATTTCTTGCAGTGTTGATTGTACGCTGGGCATTCTCGTGGTTTATGATCGCGTTGACATCTTGAGCTTGGTCCGGTAGTTCCGCTTTGCCTGTTCGAAACCTTCTCATGACGAACTGCATTGACTGTATTCTCAGATGCGGCTGTCAAGACTTCGGTTTGTGTTTGTGCTTGCTCGTGTGCATGTGCTGTGGTGATTGCTCTTTTGAGTGTCAAGCCTGGTTCCTGTTACAGCCTTTTTCGCAGTTCATCACTGACAACACCTCTGACTATTTTGTTATGTAGCAAATCATCTGCCAGGTTGCGAAAACGGTTTTCTAGCAAGCTTCAGTAAGGAATTGGTCAAATGATTGACCCTAAGCTTATAAAAGTTTGTTAAATTGGTACCTGCTAAATGTCTCATTTGGAATTGAGGCAAAGTATCCCTCAAATTTGGACTTAATGAGTGCCAGATCCTGAGCTTGGGCATCAGTCAATTAAAATGTGTTGTAAATTCTGGCTGCTACCTGGCCAATACATGCCATAAAAGTAGCTACCTGTACTGAAGCTTGTTGTTTTCACAGGAAAGCTTAAGTAGCATACCACTCAAATCCTTGTTTCCATAGCTTCCATGCATTAGCCATATGGTTGGGTGTGACACAAAGGGGCTTGGGTGGTCGAATCCCCTGCACTGATCTGACATCTTGGTTTTGGCTCATTTTTCATAGAAAAGTTTTTTAAACCTTTAAATTCGTAAAAATACTGTTTGAGAGTTGTTGTGGGTAACCAAATTCACTTCTGACACCGTGTACCATGCTGCAATGATTTGGTAGAGGCAAAAGCCATGTTGGGAGTGCAACAACAACCTAGTGTGTTTATTTTTAGAGAGTGGCACCATCTAGTGGAGCATCACGCAGCCACGTTACACAGCAGACTTGAGAAAATTGGCCAGTGGTGGATTTTTTAAAAACTATAATCTATGGTTTATGACAACCTAAAGAGACTTCGGAGAGTATACAGGGTGGTCCATTTATCATGATTCGTTCAATATCTTTTAAATGAATAGTTAATTGTAAAAATTTTTATATTGAAAAATAATATTATCACCTTGCCTTTAATTTACGTGAAAAGGAAAGGGCCCCCCGATCCCCCTATTAGGGATCCGGGGGTCTCTTTAAAATTTGCAATGGGACCCCCTATTTTTTTGCAAATTATGAATCTGCGTTTAAAACAAAATAAGTTTTGTCTAAAAGATTTTGTTGGTAACATCTAAGATGATGCCAATAAATCTTTTATCCAGATTAATAATGACAACTTGCGCTTTTAAATTATGCAAGAATGAAGGGTGCTAGGGGGGATCCGGGGTCCCTTTGTAATTTAAAATGGGAAGCCCCAATTTTTTACTTAAAAGACAAAAAGTTTTGTCTAAAATAGGTATTTTTTTGGCATCATTTTAGATGTTGCAGTAATCGATGTCCGAAATCGTGTAATACGCCACTGAGTTTTTTCAACAGGCTACCTATTGAAAAAAGTAAATGTCATATTAAACGATTTTAGACATCGATTAAAGCAACATCTAAGATAATACCAAAATATGAAAATTTTGAAAATTGAAAATATTTGGTGAACAATTTAATGAACAAATTAACGATTTTATCGAACAACAAATCAACGAACAAATCATCGACCGAATTGATCTTAAAACTCACGAGGATCAGGGTGATCTTGACACCCTCATTATCACCACGGAGGAGATCAGCAGTTTTGATCGTACTCCTCGTCCTTCTCCGGTCTTACCTAGCGAGGGTCGTCGCACATCAACGTCTAGCTACGAGTGAACAGTTCACCCTTGTTCCGTCGTCGTTGTACCAGTGTCTGGACAATCAAAGGATCCTTCTACTAAAAAAGATTTCAAGAAAAAGTCTTCCAAAAATCGGAAATCACGAGCTCACCAAAAAGAGAAATCTCACTCGGGTACTTCATCTGAATGACAACGTGATCCAGAGTTTTTACCTCCTCCTTCTATCTCGCCTGGCAAACGAGGACAAGTTGTGTCGCGGAAGTATCTCTTGTCTTCCTCCTTATCTGAGGATGAGTTGCCTATCAGTAAACGTCCTGCCACACCAGCCTCGTTGATCTCCTTTGTCTTTTCGGTTTCTCTTCTGAGAGAACGAGAAGTCTCCGAGTTGGAACATTTAGCTAAGAAAACCATTAAAAACAAACCACGAATTAAAAAAACCACGCGTCACCACAAGTTTTATGCTCGCTATCTAGTTGTCCCAATGCCGTCACTAAATACTGTAAGGGTATTAACCGACAAGGATCAGCTGGTAGTTAATCCCCATCGCAAACAAAAGAAACATTGAGGTTTTGGTATGAAAAGAAATGCGAAAATTTTCACGAATAAACAATTGTGCATTTATTCAGAACCTCTTGAAGAAGACTTTGTTCTTCAACAATACCTTGTCAGACCCTCGCTGGATACCCAAAAACCTAAACTGGCCATCCTCGCTTGGAAAAAAAAGAACGAAGAAAGCACACTGGACGATGTCTCCAATCTTTATGTGCTACCAGGACCAGGCGATCCTGATCATGCGGCATGGGCAGAGTTAATCGCGACCCTCCACCAGCCAAAGGCAACGAGTGCTGTTATTACTACGCTCATGTCAACAAGCGGTATGATGTTTGCATTCACCATTGGCATGGTAAATGCCATGGTGAATGCCCGTCCGATGATTTCTGCAGTGGATCTCGCCTACATATCAATCCTCATCACGAGAGTGCGGAAGATTGTTCCCGACTAACTTTAATATAGTCTAACTGATGATAGTTATTTTTTTATTTCAGATTATTTTACTTACCAATTTTGTTGTATACTTTCTTGTCCGCACATAGGTTGTTGCTATTGGACGATAAAATGATACAACATCACTATTTTTCCACTCTAGCATTTTAGAGAAACTAAATATTATAACAAAAGTTTTAACTTTTTTAAAAAAAAACAAAAAGTAATAAGTCGCTCGTTGACTATAGTAAGTATTACTGTCTTTTAGTTTTAGCATTTACATTTTCAACTTAGTTTAAAACATTTTAAGGAGTCCTTTATTGACTCAATAGTGATAAAGTATCACCATTTTGTTAGTTTACTTTTGTCTGTTTCTAGATAACAGCCAATTCTTTTTACGGAACTTACCTGTACCTGTACTCATTCGTGATAGTTTGTCGTCCTTCTCTTGACTCATTTTTCTTTTGAGTTTTGATGAGGGTTTTTACTTTCATATCTAGTTTCATCCTCGTTTCACTCTATTTTCCTCAACTATTTTGCTTTACTATTCTTCAAATTATTGTTGGACTCTTGTGGGGGGGTATAATTAATGAACCGGGAAATTTTGTTCTATTAATGCAAAAACAAACGAAATGGCGAAAAGTACAGGGGCTCGTAAGGACAGGCACAAACCAAATGAAAACCAAAACCAAAATAAAAAACACACCAAAGGGCAACCACATTGTGGAAACATGAAATGATGTCCTACATTGATAAGCGCAATCGTTAATGGAGCACAGGGTGTGGCAAAAGACATGTTTGCTGTAGCAGTCATCTCTGCAAAAACTTTGGCATGAATGGATGCCATTTTTAAGTTTATCGTTACAAGTGAGTGTGGAGTCACGTGCAACTATGCTGATAGTTGGATCTGACCAATCACCCTAAAGGAAAAAACCAGAGCAACCAGAGTTTTTCCAGAGCAAAATCAGATGTCGGGAGTGCAGGTAAGAAGAAGGAAGTCTCCACGCTGGATCACCTAGTGAAAACTCTTGCTGTTCAGCATAGAAACTGTTGTGGTTAGAATAACATCATTTCTGATATGACATAGAATTGTTTTATGATTAGCTAGGATTTAGTATATGTTAAAGAGTTAGGTATGTAGAGTTAGGATTATTCTGTTTAGGCCCTTCAGTGCGCATGCTATATTTGAATATTGCTTGTATCTATGTAATTTCATTTATCCGTGCAACATTAAAATAAAAATTGTAATTCGCCAATTTCACGACTACAGTATGTCCATTAGTTTACTTACCTTTTCGAAATAATAAGGGATTCATAGAAAATTAATCCTCCTTACAGAAAAAATAAAGACGGTAAACTCATGGTTTTTGACTAGTGTCTAACTCATGGTTTTGACTCATAGTCAACTCAGGGGAAATTTTCACCGTTCCGCCAAGTTCACCAGCTTGAAACTAACAGTGGACCATGTTTCCAAAACAGAGCTAACACATGTTAAAAAATTATTAGTTCACTAATGACACACTCATCTGCTTTACTTGACTAGTTGGATATGAGAGTGATCATAAAAACTAGGAGTTGGCCACGTTTCCATAACACTGCTTACAAATGTTAAAAAAAACTATTACTTTACTAATGGCATACTCATCTAGCTTCTTTATTCGACCAATGAGATTGCTAGCTGACGGACACTATTTGCAAATAACATAATTAAACAGAATTGTTAATGAAATAAATATTCGGTTTTTACCTGGTTTCGATCCTGCAACTTTCCATCCATGAAGCCATCACACTGTCCACTGTGCTATCCAGACTCGCTTGTTAACGGTGTCTTCAGTTAGCTACTTTACAGATATTAGTTTTCTAACCCAGCTAATTGTTGACTAAACAAAACGAAAATAAACTATCATTTATCATGTAGTTTTACTGGAGTTATACTACAAACGGCGATGTAATAAAACTTAGTAAACTGCACGAAAATAACCAACAATTTATCACGTAATTTAATCGGAGCTAAACAAGAAATGGCGATGTAACGAAACTCTTAGTAAACTAAATGAAAATAAATGTCTATTTTTCAATTACACTCGAGTGCAAAAAATCAACTCACCTGCATGAATCTAGTAAAAGTGTGTTTTCTCAAAAACCAAATGTCCGATTTAAAATCGGAAAAATGTGTTTCATAGACAAGTTATTTCTCTTTATAATTCGCCTAGTCTCAAAAGGATTTCTGCTGAATAACTCTAGAGAATAGCCTGCAACTCCAATGGCTTATAAAACTGAGATAATTTAATTGCAAATCATAAGTGTTTTGAAGGAATTATTCAAAACATTATAAAACAAATCATTATTTTTAGAACATTGTGCTCCCTCCTCGAGCATGGACAACAGCTTGCATACGGTTGGGCATCGAAGAAATAAGGATACTGATGGTTTCTTAATGGATGGGGTTTTACACCAAATCTACTGCAATCATCAGCTCTGGTATGCTTTCGGGTGTAGGATTTCTGGCTCTAACCTGGCTCAAGAGCACTTCCCACATCTGCTCAATTGGTTTTAAGTTCGGGCTGCATGATTGCCATGCCATAACTGGAATAACAACCTCTGCAAAGGTACTACTCTACAATTTCTGCTGGGTGTGGCTTTCCATTATCATGCATAAAAAGAATGTCGTCTCCAACAAATCCGTCATATGGCACAACATTGTCTCCACGTGCCCTTTATGTGAAGTAATCTGAGGCCTCATCACCCTGCTACAGGTCCAAGACTGTCTGCAGCTCATCGCCAAGCATGCCTTCAGTTCAAACAACAACAGAATCTGAACTAGACACTGAAGCAAAACTTGAACTCCTTCCAAAAACCCACAGTTTGCCCAAACCATGAGTTCCCATGAGTTTGCTTGTCAAATTCTTAGTTAAAAAAGGTGTCACTGAGGTCAAACTGGTCGTTTCTAAGAGTTTTACCAGAGTTTACCTCCAGTTAGGCTTAAAAATTTTCTTTTAGGGTAAAAAAGGGTTTAAGAAATGTTTTCAAAACAACTGGCAATAAAATCATAGAATGTTTTGACACAGAAAACGACCAGAAATATTCGGCATAAAACAGGTATTTTAAAACCACGGTTATTTTTCAACAAAAAAAACTTATTCCATAGAGTTTAGCCAGGAGGTGGCACTGTCATGAGTTTGGGAGGGGTGTTTAGGAAAGTGGTGATGTAAATTTTTATTTTAGCCATAATACTATAAAGGCTAGAACACATGTGGATGTAACAGAATTAAAATTACACACAGAATTAAAATTATAAATCAGGATTTAAAGAACTACAGTGTACTTTCTTCCCATTCCCAATTGGGAGAAAGCACAGTGATGAATTACTTTTTCCCCCACTCCTTTTACTATTTTTCTTTGTAATTTATTTAATGTTGATAATTTCAAGCAGACATTTTTATAAAGTGTCTGGATTATCTTTCATTTGCTTCAGTAAACATTTCATTGCAAAAATGTAATTATTTATTAAGTTATTCGACATTTTTAGGGATTTGAGATACTTTTTCCCTCACTGTATTTGATTAGGATGGAACTGAAGAGCCGCATCTTGACATCGAAAGAGCCTGTGGGTTGCCGACCCCTGTTTTATTGTGATCTTCAAGGGACTGACATTTTGACCATTATATCTGGAAATCATTTAACCCAAATTAAGATAATGTGACCCAAAAAAGAAGTACATTTTATTCATACATACATTTATATTCTTAGAATTGTTACACAAGAATACAGGGTAATTGCTAAAATCTTTGCTCAAAGAAAAAATATCTTTAAAATGGTGCAGCTGTAAAAATAATTCATTTAAGTAACTTTTAGAGTCGACAATGAGCTATCCAGAAACCATATTCTCTGCAACCTTGAATAGCATGTTCAAGGTCATCCATATGCTAGGTCTATGGATTTCAAATATATTTCAGAAAACACTGCAGATACGTTAAAAGTGTTAATTAGAACATTGTAGGGCGATGCCTAATTAGTATAAGAAAGTTGGTTTCAAATTGTTTTGAACAAAGCACAGCGAACTAGAATTTTTCTTCTATACGAGTTATTCCATACACACTACGGCTGCACTGCATGACACAAAAGCTTTATATGCTACAATTTAGCAGGTTTGAGTCACGTTTTTTGCAGCCCACAGCTTTGGTGTCAGGTCGTGCAGCCTAAGTGTGTGTGGAGTAACTCATGGGGAAGAAAAGTTCTGGTTCGCTGTGCTATATTCAAAACAATTTAAAACCAACTATATTTTAATAATTAAGCATCGCCCTACAACGTTCTTCAATTCAATTAAATTCTTTACCCTGCAGTCAGTACATAGTACCATGTGGCAGGGGGGATCATTATAGAATTTGATTGGCCCGAAATTCTCAATTTAATTTTTTCCCGTATTTGGGATTTTAAGAGAAGGGTAGGATGGGATTAGGATTGAAAGACGGGCATGGCCGATTTAATATAGGAACTATCTCAGCATTTGCCTGGAGGAATTGTGGGAAACACTGAAAAACCACAATCGAGGATAGCCGTCCCGGGAATCGAACCTGGATCTATTGAATGCAAGACAAGGATGCTAACCTCTAATCCACCTTGCTCGGTGGAACTTTTAACGTATCTGCAGCGGTTTCTAAAATATTTTAAAAATCCCCAGACCTAGCACATGGATGACCTTGAACATGACATTTAAGGTCGCATAGAATATGGTTTCCGGATAGCTCATGGTTGACTCTAAAATAAATTAAAAGAATTATCTTCGTAGCTGTTACCATTTTTAAGATATTTTTTTCTATGGGCAGACTTTCGCAAACACCCTGTATATGGTATTAACGTTCAAATGTGCAAGTACATAAAAATATCAACAAACAGTTTAACTTGGTGAAAAATGTTTTATAATTACTGCAAAGAACACATGATCAGAGTTCCAATCCCACATAGCATTGAACATACCAAGCACCCCATCACTACATGCTGATTATAATTATAACCAGCAGCACAATACCCAGAAAATTTTACATGCACTAGCTCCTATGGGAAACCAAAATTTCTTTGCCTTTTACATCATAATATCTGACCTATTATTATTCCCGTAATTGTTTTAAATGGATTCTATTGTATTTTAAGAAATCTATTCAACAATTCACCAATGATAAAGTCTATAAGCGAAATCCTTGAACTTAATTGTTATTGTTTAGTGTTATTGGCAATATTTTTCAAAAATGACAATTGTTCCTCCTTTGGGGACTTTTTCTGTCCGCTAATACTGTTGGTTAACGATTGGCATCATCCATTAACTGTAATTGATCCATTTTATTTTACCCGATTTCAAAGAAATTTGCAGAATATGTCCACTATGTGGGCACTTAGATTATCCCTGACCATCGGTGCAATTTTTGAACGGAGTCCGAAAAGTCGTTTTGCCCGCTTCATTTAGTTTTGAAGATAATGCGTTCATTAATGAGTTGGGCAAAAAACTAAGAAAAACGGTGGAAGTATTATACCTCAATCTAATATATAAAATAGAAAACATGTGGTCGTGTGTCGTGTGGTCGTGTGGGTGGACATTTAAAATGGCCGTGCGTGTGGTTTAGGGGCTATTCAAAAAGGACGTTTGTGTGTGATATATAGGGGTCGTTTAAAAATGACGTGCGTGTGGCTAGGGGTCGTTTAAAATAGACATTTGTGTGTGGACGGGTGTGTTGCTTAGCTAGGGGTATTCAATAAGGATGTGCATGTGGTTTAGGGGCCATTCAAAAAGGACGTGTGTGTGGTTTAGGGGTCGTTTAAAAATGACATTTGTGTGTGGATTTAGGGGTTATTCAAAAAGGTTGTGAGTGTGGTTTAGGGTCGTTCAAAAAGGACGTGTGTATGACTTAAGGGGTTATTAAAAAAGGTCGTGAGTCTGGTTTAGGGGTTCTTTAAAAAGGTCGTGCGTGTGGTTTAGGGGTTGTTCAAAAAAGGCGGGCATGTGGATTAGGGGTCAATCAAAAGTAATTGCACATTTCAATTTAACTAAGACAAATTAAATAAGAATATCCACAGCAACGACCAATAACAATTTTTGCTATGCAACGTTTCGGCACCATGTGCCTTTATTCAAGC
>JAQGBX010007759.1:0-11127 GCA_034698745.1 Megaphyllum sjaelandicum
TTTCCGAGTACAAATTTGCAAAATTTTCCACCTTTTCCGAGTACAAATTTGCACAATTTTCCACGTTTTTTGAGTTCAAATTAGAAAAATTGTCCACGTTTTTTTGAGTTGAAGTTGGCAAAATTGCCCACGTTTTCCGAGTTCAAATTAACAAAATTGTCCACGTTTTCCGAATACAAATTAGCAATATTGTCCACGTTTTCTGTGTACAAATTTTCCACATTTTCCGAGGACAAAATTGCACTATTTCTCACTTTTTCCGAACACAAATTTTCAACATTTTCGAAATACAATTTTTTTTTAAAAATTTACAAAAAATTCTTTGTTAATTTTCAAAATTGTCGTTTGTAAACTAAAAAAAAAATTTCCAGTGTCATCTTTGGAAAATTTCAATTTTTCACGTAGTTATTGGTCAGGGAAATTTTTTTTGAAACCTGGAAAAGTCAGGGAAGTTGAAAATGAAATTCCTGTGGGAACCCATGCAAATGTCGCTTTGAAGAATAGGACATGATGAACAGAGACGGAATAAATATAGGCCTATTAAATAAAAAGATACGAATCTTTATTTGCATGATATAGTCCCAGTTCATATACAGAACACATGACAACATTCCAAAGAGTCTTCACATCAGGAAAAAAAACAAAAACGTGATGTTTGTCATATGAAGTCTCGACAACGACTTTATGCTCAATTAGCTGTTTAGATTGGAGTATATTAACATAAAATTAAAAGATTATATTAAAATATTTATTTATTTTTAGGTAAGGAAAGCGATGTTTCGGATTGCGAATCCGAACCCGGAATCTCGTTGAAGAGGAAGCAAAGGCGAAGTCGCACCACATTCACAGCCGCTCAATTAGACGAGTTAGAAAAGGCATTTGAACGGACCCAATATCCGGATATTTACACCCGGGAAGAGCTGGCTCAGAGGACCAAACTAACGGAAGCCAGGGTTCAGGTGGGTGAATGAATTCATCATATCATAGAGCATTCTAAAAGCATACTTGATTCTGTTTTCATGAAAAATAAAAGTATATATCTGACTCAATATTGCATGCTCACACGAAAATTATAAGATTGTTGGTCCTTGCAATGATATAATTGCATCATGCACAAATGATCAGCCTGTATTGGATGACTCTTTTCATCTTGAGAAAATTATCGCATATTCAGTCGATCATTTTATATTAATAAATTCTCAAAAAATTCAATGTATTTACAAAATTGGAAAATTATCAATTGAAATTATGAGACGTTAATGGACTTTAGTGTTTTCGAGTAAAAAACTCAAAAAGTGAAAAAAAAAAAAAAGTGAAGTGAGCTAGGAGGCGAAGCTTGGGCGGTCTCTCGTGTGCTTGAAACTCGTTATGAAATGGTCACGCTTTTAAAATTTTTATTAGTAATTAAGGCGTGATATAGATTCTTCGCGAAGATTACTGTTTTTAAATTAAACCATGAAAAAATACGTGCCACGCTTTTCACACCACAACCGCAATTAACCTGTGCCCTAGCCCGCATGCTATATTGCTATGACAACGTTGTGATGCATATAGTGAAAAAAAATGCTTTACTTAAAGGAATTCAAGAATGTTTGGAGAAATACCATCCAGTTTTCTCGCTTCACTGCTCAATAAATTAGAGCGTGTGTGCAACACTATAGAATATGTAATGTTTTTCGTGTAACCATGCATGCCTTCATAGGCTATTGTTATTGATAAGTGAATTATTGAAATATCTTTCCGAAAGGTCCACATGAAGTCACTGGGCCATTACATTGACATGCCTACATATGCATGCACTGTATACCCGCACAAGTTAGAAAGTATGCAGTAGCTATTTATAGGAGGCGAAGTTCGACTTCTGACCATTTTTTCGTTGCAAATAACATTTTGAACGCACATACAGTAGATGCATACAAATTAATAATAAAACTAATATGACCACCTCAGGATTATTGTTGCGGATTGGCGTGCAACGATCTCTGAACCGTCTTGAAACATCCCTGAAATTAGCATGATGATGAAATTGAGCAGATGATATCTTGCACGGATAACGCGTAAATTCCTGCAGAAAACGACAAACCAATTCAAACAAACCCAGTTTTAATTGCATGAATTAATCCATTGTTTTTGGATGGAAAACTCTTACAAGCACTATTTTTATACGTTTCTACAAAAGATGATAATTTCTCCTCATGACCAGTTTTGCATTATTTTTCTCGCGTTTTATATTTTCCCTGCAATTATGCTAATTTCGATTTATTTCACGTTTTTTAGGTTTGGTTCAGCAATCGTCGAGCCCGATGGCGAAAACAAATGGGCAGCAGTCAAATGAACGGATTCAGTCCGTTGAGTCTGCCAATGGGTTATCCCACCAGCAGCCCTTATTTAATCCCTGAATCGACGTACTCGTCCACCCCGCAAGGTAAACATTGATTTCTTGAAATTACCTCAAACGAGTCAATACTACGATTTCCCTCTTATATGAAAAAATGCTAATAAACAATGCGCAATATACTGCACAAGAATGTTACATTTTTAGCAAAATTGAAATCATGCAAAATTTCAATATCTTCGTAATCTTTTTTGTTGTTGTAAAAGACTTATTTTTCTCTCATTAATAACGCTAAGTGACGCTTGATTTGATCGTCCCTTTATTTCACGTTCAATTTTGAATTATTTCCATATTTACTCAGTGTTTTCATAAACTGAAAGAAAAACTAGCGTAATTTCCCATCCTCAGAATTTTTATTTTTTTTTTTTTGTTTGTTTCTTTCATTTTCCCATTTTCCCAACACTTTCATCGATCTCGCATGAATGTAACCCCAAAGGCCATTGTCTCAATGTGTTTTGTCTCGGGTTTTGTCCACAGAGCCTCCCAACATTCATCACTCGCAAACGCCTTCGACCACGTGTATGCCTCTGCACCACCAAACAATGTCCGGCACGGACGCCAGGGGGAACCTCGGTTATCCGAACCTGGGAGACCCTTATGTCAGCAATAGTACGGCCCTTCAGACGCAGGTAAATAAAATTAAAAAAATCAACACCATACATACACGTAATAATACATATCACACCAACGTTAAATGGCGTTGACGTGCATGCATGCCAGCTTTCGGTTAACTTAAAAAAATAGGGGAAAACGCCGTAATTAGCCGTCGACGTATGCTAGACAGGTGTGGAAAGGGGGGTTGATTTGAATGGCAACAAAGGAAATAATTCTCACGCGGTACTTGTTTTGCATATATGCATTGAATGCAATTTGAAAACAGTAAATTAGGCAACTACGCCCTTGTCTTCGCTCCTAATTGGTCGTCAGGCTAGCGTCCGAATCTGCCATTGGATCGACCGAGCAAGGTGCTCTATGGGAACCACGCCCGGATTCAACCCCCCCCCCCACCATCATCCCCCTCACGGTCAATCCCTAGGACCCCTTATCAAATACGTGCGGTGTCGATATCATTGGCTCACCTTACAAAGGGAATTGAAAATGAGAACAGGAGCTCTTCTGGTGCGTGAGAATGGGGTGCTTAATGCGTGACGGATACACCGAAGGCGGGGTTATTACTTGCATTATGGGAAAAAAAAACCAACGTCATCAAGCACACAATATACATGTAAATGCGAGGCAAGGAGACGAGCGTGTGCGGGATTAGGAGCCATTTGCGGGAATCGTCGAGTGCTAGTTAGGGAAATAAGGGGATGGCTGAGGGGTACCAGTGCTGCGTGCGAGCCGCAATGTGACCGCATGCGATCGATTCATTAATTGGATCTCTTTTGTTGTTCCCCTTCTTGCCCTCTATCTGTCCGGTAACTTTGTTTATATGGATTATTTAACGACGCTCGAGGTAGCGTAGGTCATTTGCACGTAATACTGTAGCTAAAGGGCATGTTGCAGATTTGATCGCTCGAAGGTGCACATTTAACATCTTGAAAAGAAGATGATTAAATAAACTGTGTTGCACAGGTCGATCAAGTGCATGTTCGAAGGTTTTTCTACGTGTAAATATTAAAGATGCAGTCGAACAATGCTTTATTTCATGCTTTCATATACGCCTCGTGTTTTGCAATACCCTATACCAGTAATGTTAGAGATTCGGAAGCAACTCTTAATATAGCCTGAATCAAAGAATACATGCACAGTACATGTATGTGAAAACGTGTCTCCAAAGTAGATTTGTATCATTTGCTTTTCATCTCAAACTTTAAAGCTCGTTGCATTTCTCCTTTATTTGTTTAAAATAAATAAACAAGCTTTATTTTAAGAAAGAAATTGTTTCTCAATTTTCAATGAACTTTTGTTTATTTCAAGAGTTGCTCTTGAAAATCCTAGTATTATTGGTTTAGTGTTTACTAAGAACCATTTTAAATATCCAACTGTTTTCTAACGTGAAAGTATTTTGTTTTGAACCATAAAATTTATCTTTGAAAGTATTACAAACTAACCGTTATTTAAAAATGAAAAATTGCATTAAAATAATAACAAGGGAAATAATTTTGTTTGTTCGCCGTATTGGGTGTATTCAGTAAATGCATTTGTTTTGTACAGCGCCTAAAAAGTAGATATTTTTTCACACTTTTATTTTAAAAATGTTACCGTTGATGTACGTTAGCATACAGTCAATTCCTCTTTAAAATCGGCTTCAGGTGTCCGTGGAATCGATTTTGATGGCAGGTGCACAATTTCCCCAAATGATTATCCGAAATGAGATGGGATAAACTGCTCATGAGAGGAATGGTTTTATTTCCTTTTTTTGCTTTGAAAGCTATTATAAGTTTTTTTCCCAGTCATGTTCGGGCCAAGGATGTGTCCATCTGTCCTTCGCCTGCATGCAGGGCACAGCTTGAAATTGAAAGACTGGAACATGTCCCCAAACGTCACGAATTGCCAATTTAGTTTATTTTGCTGAATGTCGTACAAATTACATATAGTGCCTGTCAGATATCACGGATAATCCAGGGTCTAATAATGTCAGGAAATAAGGAAGTTAAAATAGCAATAGCAATGCAGCGATAATTACAGTATTGAGAGTGGCATGATTTTCTAGCGTGTGAAATTTGTTGACTGCTGTTTCGCAATGATTCTTATTTCACCCTTATATAACTTCCAGGTGGCATTTTTAACATATACATATGACCAAAGTTTGCTAAAATTTCACTATACTGTAGTTATGAATTGAAAACTACATTCAACAATTCAACAATAATTGCATGGCACCTGTGTTCCCTACTATAATTTTAGCAGTATACAATATTTTAACTTACCTTGTATATACTGCATGTAGGCTTACAGGTTATATAGACATTTATCATAAAAAGTCTAGATTTTGAAGCAGCCCATCGCTTAGTAGCAAAAAATACCCTTGGATCCCATCACATTCCCTTCCTTTTTTCCCTTATCGCACATTCATGGAATTTGTGCTAGTCCTTGACGGGTTCTTGGAAAAAAGGGCAACAAAAGAATCGCTTAAATATCCTTGAATTAGTCAAAAAGCTCTAGAATGGATTTGTCAAAAAATATGAAATGTTTTCGGAGATGGTGGGAAAATACATGTACAGTGTGTATGAAACTGCATGATCTTGACGGTTGCATCGTTTTAAAAAACTAAACTTAATTCCAATCTTCTGCTTTGTCTGCTATACAAACTCGTACGCGCGAATTTCTGAATAATCACCGTCTAACTGATAAAGTTAAGGTAATGAACTTCTTAATTTGTGGTCACATGCACGGAAGGCATTGTCGACAAATCCGAAAAATATCCAGCGCGTTAGTTTGCAGTTGATATACTTTTAATGGAAACCTCTTTTTAATACAAAAACACGTGTGGCAACTATATCTTATAACAGCAACATTAATTACGAAATGTTGTATGTATACAGTACAGTGTTAATTTAAGCTTATATGAATTAATTCCTATAAAACTTACGAGTCATCGCAATTAATTCGTGAAATATCCACTGGGGAACGTCCCTAAAATTTAGACATACAGTATTTCGTATATAGGTTTGCATTGATTAACTTTTTGGTCCTTGTAAAAAAATTGCATGCCTGGAATGCTATCACTCTCTGAATGAAAACTCTTTGTGCACTTTTAACTCAAACTCGGAGCAAGCTATAGCTCTGAATTTCTATTCTGATTTCCTGAAACAATTGTTCCAAAACGTGAATTGACTTTGGGTTGGTTCAGTAGTAATTTCGTTTTGTCATGCAGATAAACGTTAAAGGGCAGCTTATTAGGGACTCGATATTTTATCTTTAAGGAATGGAGGGGGAGAAAACAGTAGAGAAAACAAGAAGCTGAAGTTAGGAGGCTTTGTGTTTCATACTCCATTGTGCAAAACGGTTCCTTTAATTGCATGGGCTTATGGTACATTTGGCCCGTGTTCACCGTGTGAGTCTCATCTCCACATTTTGTTATCACCCATGCACCCTGGTTGTTTTTTGGCATTTTAATTTTTTCAACGCTCCTGGTCCTCTTTTTCGACCGTTTTTCTCCGTCGTTTCTTATTAATCGCTTGATTTTTCTCGTTACCGGCTCCCCCTGCAGGGGTCAGGGGTGGTTTTTTCGGACACCTCGTGGCTCGTTGCTTTGGCGGTGGTCCTCCTGTCGGTGCTTTTCATCACACTGTTGTTGTACCTTGTCTCTAGGTGGCGGACCTTACGTGTAATTAGCCAGCTCTCTAGGCCGCCCTCAACGTGCCTGGGCCTTTGCCCACCTCATTTCCCTCTGGCCACACAGCAAATTTATAGGGCGATGATCCACCCAAAAACCGAAAATATCGCTAACGTAGCTCGTGATTTAATTAATGATTTTTGGCAGCTCTGGGGCACCTTTGCGGCTAATCGAACCTCCCTCTCATTTTTGCCAAGATGGTTTCTATAACTTATTCCCCTGTAAATTAACAATTCACTCGTTGCTGCCAAAATTAATTTTAAAATGGAAGGAAAATTGAATTTTGGCATGCCTCCTATATAGCTCAAATTGCAGCATTTTAAATTTGAAGGCTGCTGCAAACGTGCTCCTGTTTTTACAAATGCATATACAGTATATATTCACGTATATTTGAAAATGTAGCATGTTCATCCGAGCATATAGGATTTTGGCTCCAGTTACATGCAGCTGTCGTCCATACAAAAAATAACTTTAATGTTCCATTTTTTAATATATTCAAAATGGATCACTGAGAGGACCGACTCTGTGAATTATTACTATTTTTTTCTCTCTTCAAATCAATGGGAGAAAATTTGTATTTATTTTCATTATATGAATTATACAGTACATGTATAAATAAGTCTGTATCAAATTTATACAGGCGTTTTGCGCAATTAGATTCATATTCTATATATTCATGTATAACTAACGTTTAACATAAACGGTTTGACAAGAATTTGAAACGTGGCTTCACGCACTTATAACTTTTTTTTTATTTAACTACATGTTTAAAAGCTAAAGCCAATTGAATTTCTTTGAAAGGAAAAGTAGGGTTTGCATTTTTTTTCTCCAGGAGTTGAATGCGAAATCTAAGGTGATAATAATGCTAAACGATGACAGCATGAGACAAATTCTGTTTCATTTGTAATGAAATTACCAATGCCTACGTCATCATGATGTTACACTTTATATACTTTCTGATGGAAAAAAAATGTTAATGTGTCAAATTGAATGCATGCCTCCAAGTGTCTTTAATTGGGGGAAAAACATTCACATTTCAATGTGACATTTGAGAAAATTATCCTTGAAGGTAAAATGCCCTGGGAAATTTTAAGGGGATGACTTGAATGATTGTGTATATCTGCAGTTATAGCGATAGCTTATAACGAGTTGTTTTTTTCCAAGTACTGTATATTTCTTAAACTGCGCAATACATGCAAGTGAAAAATAAGTGAAAGCAAAATAATTATATTTGTTCAGATTAAGTTTCCTTATTTGAGATTATAAATTCCGATTTATTTTTCTTGTTGAAATTTTGGTTTTAGATTGCATTACATTGGTAATCTACGACTTATAAAGTACGCGGTATAAAAGTGCACATGCATGTACATGTAGATAAATCAACCTGAGTATGCTCATTGTCAATATGCATTGTACATTTGTTTAATTCTATTTGGTAGATAGGCCTACATGTGTCAAAAATCCGTTTATTTTAATATCATCTGTTTTGTAAAAAAAACATTGTACCTGCATGGTGTCATTGTTGTATGATCAAACGGGTGTGTCAAAAGTTGATACTTTCGATGTAATTTTTAATGCACGCAAAAAATGATCTATACAAGTAATGTTTTTTGTATTTATTCCGATTAAGTACCGTGTCGTTTTGTAATGCAAGAAAGAGACCGTATAGCACCCCTTAGTGTGCACAATTTATACTGAATTAACAGTCAATATACGCCGCTAATTTGTAATACGTCATTTGTCCCTCCTTATAACACTTTGAAGGTTTTAAAGCCCTTGGCTTTTTTTGAGCATGAAACCTAAATTGATATTATAATCATTCCCTGTAAATGCCAGTCAATAACATAATGAACGTCTAATTCAGTTGAGGTAGTTTGTCTGAGGTGTTGCAGTGAGGAAACAATTAAGGACAACAAATCGTCTGCAAGGTTGTTCGGAACAAGAGAAAATGGTGGCGCTAAAAGACACCCCCTAAACAACCTCGGGTGCAGAAGCAGTAAAAAAGCATGAAAACTATTTTGAACAAAAGTGGCATTTCGGTTACGAGCTACGTGTATGCTAGCCTTTGTTGCCATGAAAGTGTTTGAAAAAAAATGGCGTATCTTTTTTTTGACAGAGCACAATGTGTTGCGCAAGGGAGTTTCCATACCTCTATGAAATAATGACGGCTGCTAATTAATTTTCTAGACAATGCTCTGAATTCTAGCGCACAAAAAATAATAAATCTGTCTGTTGTGCATGCATATCACCAACAATTTTGTAAAAGAAAACGTGTCATATATACAGACAGCTTTGCAGTCTGATAGCACAGGGTGTTTCGGAACCAAAATGACAGCCATGGAGTTATGCATGCACATATATAGTGCATAAATTTCGTTTACGAGAGTTGATAAATGGAATGGACATTATTCAGAATAGTAAAACAAAGACGAGCATTTTTCGTGATTTATTCAGGCGTATTTTCTGCGTATATATGATGTGATTTGAGTAAATATGCAAATTTGGGGCCATTTTGTATTCCGGTTTTCCTCACATTAAATTGATCATAAGTTTTGTAAAAGATATTAAAACTAAATCCCCGCCTAAAAAAAATGCAGCCAAAAGGGCACAGCACGATGGGTGGGCTGCAAACCCTTACCGTTGGTCGCTCCCTCTATAGTGAGAACGTTATGCTGCAGACAACCCCCTCTCTTCAATAATTTTCGGTATTCGCTACGAAGGATAACTTTCGTTTACGTTTTAAAATAAATGAAGATACGCATATGTAATCACGTGACGAATGGCATACTCGATCTCCCGTCCCCTTCCAACATCATAACTCGAAACCTAAATAGATCCCCAGCGCCATCTTGAGTTGACTGTAGTTTTCAACGCCTGACTGCGTGCTTATTTTAATTCCCAAACATTTTCTTACTGCATGTCGTAGCCAAACACGTGTAAGCCATATATCTCCGGAGTTTGAACCCTATTTGAGTTTCTTGTCGTTGCATGCAAAACGATGATCGAGCTTATAATAAATTGTCCATGAGTGATGATGATACCTCACTCCATGGTTTTGAACGGGTGCTAATCCCTTGTCCAGAACAAAAAAATACTGATTCAGGCCTGCACTGATTATTTAATTGTATAAGGTGTTATAAAACGGGAAGGTATCATTACGTGTAGATGCCTAAAGCTATTGGTATGCTGCAAATGTTGTTCACAAGCATATGTTTATGCATGTTTAACGGGCGCGTAATATATGGACACTGATCTATCATATCTTATCGCATCAAGTTAGTGAAATTTTCACTAACTTGTAACAGGAATTTCTTGTTGGCCAACTTCATTTATTAACCACCATGAAATGGTCGTAAAAATAATGTTTTTTTTGTGTGTCGATCATGCATGGTATCACACTGGTGCTATTGCCGTTAGCAAATCGATACTCTTTTGTTGTGAACCGTGCACGCAATTTATCACGTTTCAGCATAACCGAGTAGCAATCAGTTTATCGGTTGCAGACATGAAAATAACCAACAGACCGTTTTTCAAATATAAATGTGCATTCGTTTTTCCTCGAGGGATGCCCCTCGTTGGAACATGTCTGGTTTGGGCTGACGCTGATGACGGACGCAAACAGCGATTGATGGACGCACCAATGCGTCCACCATCTTGTTTTGGTGTGCTTCCTCATCCGGAGCGTCGTAGCTTTTGTCAAGACATTGCGTTACGCCAGGCTGCGCTCGTTGGCGAAGAGGAAATTGGCCATAATTCTTGTGGTTTCAGGATTGCAAATTAGTCGTTGTTAAACTCGCGCACATCTTGAGAAGGCCAACTATTTTGACCCAAGCAACTGTAGCTTAAGCTCGTTTTCAAGTTACGTTTAATACCCGACTTACACGTTAATTGGGTTAAAAATAACATTTTGGCAGAACTTTAATAGGTTCTTTGGCCCGAAGCGTTGTAGAACTAGGAATTAGTTATAACAGCGTGATAACTTCGTTATAAGCGGGGTTTTCTTCAAATAAAGCATAACATATATAGTTGCACCCAGACTCCACATGTACATTTTTGGGTGCTGTTTTTCAAATAGCTATTGATTCGTATTTCAGTACAATGTATACCAGCAGACAGTTGCGTATCAGTCAGATTGACTTCTCTTTTTCTTGGTACATCTAGATGACCGAATAGCCGGTTAGTCAAATATAGGGGTGAAGCACAATAGCAGCATTTTGGTATACTAAAACAGCGGAGGGCAGCCCGTTTTGTGATGGGGAACTACCAGCGTTCAGCAAGTGTGACAGAAATGCTTCAATCTCTGGGCTGGGATTCCCTGATATCAAGGCGTGATAGCTTGTCTATGGGCCTCTTTAGACGCTTTAGCCTACCCCCAAACGCAAATCTCGTTGCACATGTCTTGACTCCAAATGATCGCCGTGTTGGTAGAAGTTCTCATTCTAGGCAGTTG
>JAQGBX010007760.1:0-11127 GCA_034698745.1 Megaphyllum sjaelandicum
AGGGGTGGGGGGGGGAGTACTGGAAATTTGTGACAAATTGTGACATATAGGGGGTGGGGGGGTGGGGTCAGAAAAACTTAAAAAATCGCGTGACATCATTTCTGGATGGCCCCTAAGGCAGTTTCGTGGCAACATTTACAAAATCTTTACAAATTACAAAGTGCGAAGTATCGTACATTGTAGCTAATAAATTAGGCTATACACGGTATGCCATTTGCTATATTCCAAATATTAGGGAGTGTCAATGTGTTGCTTAATAACCATAACCACAATTTAGCCAAGCCCCATTTTAGAGTGGCTAATAGATTGGTGGATAAATCCCTTTTCACGATGATCTATCAAAGAAGGGTGTTGACGGTTTTCACGCCATCTTGAAAACGTCAGAGACGACTCGGAGCTCTCTTCCAAGTCGTCGATGACGACAAAATGACGTAAGAAATTTCCAATTGCACCTGATCCACAGTTCGTCTGCACCGATCGTCGTTGCATTAAGAATAGGGTTTTAGACACTGCCTAGTCACCTAGTCAGGATATTGAAGATGTTCTTGATAAAATATTAAAATTGCCATGCACCCAATGCATACAAGTACATTATTGTCCGTCAAGGCATTTTCATCAGCCCTATGTTTCGTCGGAGGGAAATGAATTAGAAAAAAATTGAAGGCTTATTTCAATACAGCAATAAGTTAAAGCGCGAGTGTGCTAACAGGCATCTTGTTCATTTAAATTAAAATGGTCCCAAAGTGGCTCTAATAAGGGGAGCTCTTAATTAGAATATTTTAAGCGTTATCTAGAGGTACAGTCTTCGTGAATGTTACCCCGTAGTATACTCTTATTACTCAAATTAGCTATGTCGGGACAAACATGAAGTAGAAAATGTTCTTACTCTATGGATCAATACGAAAACGTCTTGACAAAGTGCCAACGATCAACCAAATCATTTTCAGATATGGTTTCAATGTACTATTCTCGTTAATATTAATAGACCATTATCAAACAGTATAGCGAGTAGTCGTTCCAGATATACACGACTGGTTTTGCGCCGTTTATAGTTTCCTTGCCCGCAAATTCTACTCACTGAAAAATTCTTTAGTACTTTTCCATAATTTGTAAAACGGAAGGCATTACTATCGGTATACTTGAAATTATACTTGAAATTATTTCTTTCTAACATGATGACAGAACAGTGGAATGGAGACAGTTTGAAATTATTTTTTTGATTTTCATTTACTGTACATGTACATGTGGAATTCTCCAGTGCAACAGGTGCTACGTTCGTGCAGTTCGTACAGAGTACAAATTAAAATCCTTGTTTTCTTTTTTTAATTTAAAAACGTTTGTTTATATTTAAGTCCTGTAATGGTTTTTAAATTGTTCGATAAAATCGCGGTGGTGGTGGTGGCCAAGTTGCTATTTTGAACCCAATTTACATTTTTCATTAGTCTAAAAACCCTTGAAGCTTGCGATTTTTCGATTAATCTGATGCAGATTATCACCCCATTACCAAAAGAACCATTGATACATTTCATAATAGATGGAAAAAATGAGGTTAAATTGTTGCATCATTATTACAATCTGATTAATACATGTATATTCGTAAAAATCACCGATTAAATTCATAGTTGCCCTAAGGTCCCGTGTAGATCCCGTTTGATCTCTGCACGTTAAAGATCCCTCTTGTGGGGGTGGAAGTCCCCCCTCGTAGGCAAGCTTCCCAGGTAGGTGACGCTGTCACATCCCCTGGCGTTGGTGGCCCTCGTGTGCAGAAATAGGCCAACGTTAAAACTCCACAAACCAACCAACCAACCAACCATTGCTGCCCGTTAATTCCCAAAAGTTATCTTGATAAAAACTATATAATTTCCTTTTTATCACCAATGAGTCTACTTTGGGGCAATGCAGACTATATGCATCTGCGTTTTAAAAATCATGACTAAGATGTTGATGACGTTTAGTCGGTCTTTGAGTAACTGGCTAATAACTACATGTATTACGTAAATAATTCTAAGAGGCATGCAACATCGCATGGCATTTTCCTTCAATTGGTACTGCACTTTAGTTACCTCGTATAATTCAGATTGAATACAGCTAACGCGGTTCTTTCTTCTCTGTATCCCCACCCCCATTTTTTTGTTGTTGCCGAAATTGCGTGCGTTGCTGGACCGCATTACCTTTATTTATGAAATTTTCGGCACACTTATCACGCGAATTAATAATACCTAGAAGCGATTACTGTGATTTTTAGTACTGTATTTTATTTTCTTGGCAAGACAGTTTTGAGCGCAATTCTCAAACCATATAGTGGCTGAAAAATCTTAAGTTTTGATTGATAACATCGTGCAGTTAATCCTGAAAACGAAGGTGTGGGTTGTCTGTTTACTTTTTAGATATATATTTTTTATCGTCGAAAATAAAAAAAACAAAAAAACATGTACGTGGATTTTTTGCTCTGTAAGTTGTTCTCGTATTAACTTCTGTAGCCCTCTGTAAAGCAAGGCCTGTCAGTAGCTAGCGCCACCGTTTAGCGTTTACGCGCAACTTTCCCAATTCCCCGGCGAACTGTACTATGAATATTTGATAAAACTTTGAATGAATATATAAACCGCTCTTTCAACAACGTTGGATGATAACATTCGAAACATCCATCACCTTTAAGCTCTGCTGAAATTTATAAGAGAGCTTAAATAAATAATGACGGATTTTGAATGCGTTATATACTATACGTATAGTATGTATATATTACTTCCTTTTAAAAGAAATCCTTTCTCGTAGTTGGCCATGTTTTAGCTGTAAGTAAAAGTGTTTTACCGTCCAATATTTTTGATTTTCTTGCTCACTAATGGCACGTAGAGTCCGTTATAAACTTTGGATACCTGTAGAGTATGAAGTTGAAAATATCCGTTGAAGTTACATATCTGATGTAATAGCAACAAAGCAGTAGGGGTCAAATTGGGGTTATTTCGCCCTCGAAAGGCCATCTTCCTATTGATTCGTATCACTTTGTATTGAAGTTAATAGGAACCAGATTTTCGATTGGTTTGCTCTCGAATTTGCCCACCATGGAAAACATACCTCATAAACTAATCCATTATTTTCTCATTGATATCGCTAGTTTTACGAATTAAATGTTGTAAAACATTTAAATGAGTAGGTTTACCAAAAATTAAAATTGAATAACTAATTGCCGATTATCTTTTGAATCATGTTTTACGAATATGACGTTGTAATTAAGAAGTGGAGCGACATTTTAAGCTAACATATATGATGCGGTTTAACTTGAAAAGTAAACTCGGTAATATACTGTATCATCAACGAAATACTTAAAAATAACAATGTAATAAAAATAGTTGATGAATTTCTTACACCATTGACAGTTGTTGTATTCGAATGATCCAAGCTTTGAATTATTTACTTTTTTGGATTTTTTAAATATTTTCAAACCGTGGATAACTGAAATCGCTGCTGATGAAACAGGACTACAGGAGATGAGGGAACATAAGTGCATAGTACATGTTGCTGGACTTCGTAGTTAAGAGATTTAAAATTATTGAAAAGCTTAAGGACGATCACTTTTAATCAATGTTATAAAACTAAGGAGAAATACTTTTGTGAGTGCAACGGCTCGTCGATATGGAAAATGCGTACCTAGGGAAGGATACTCTTTTAATGAATCTGTTGGTTGTTAGCTAAAAGTGCTTTAAAGTGCAATGAATTATTTGTCCTGAGATCCCCCGTGTATTCCCATCATCACTCAGGGACTCGGTCGTGTCCCCACCTGCGCATCTTCAGCAATTTGCAGATTCCTGTTTAATTCGAACTGCGTTGCCATTCAATCTCCGTTCAGGGGGTTTTAGTCCTGCTCAAGAGATTGCCATTCATCGACTTTTTTTTTCTTCCTTCTCCTCGAGCCTGGAACAGCGACAATTAATTCCACAGGGAATTAAGCAATCTTTGGTAGCAAAGCCATCATTAGCTTTTTTTTTCTTTTTTTTTTCCTAGAAAAAAACTGAAAGCGTTTATCATCTTTAATTAGACAGCTGGTCTAAAGCCGCGTTGTGTAATTAATTCCACGATTGCTTATTTGCCGCCAAGACTTATTGTATTCTGAGCTTAATTGTTGAACATCTTCGTATTCCTGGATTGCATTTCTGAAACGTTCATTAGAATCCTCGAGTTTGTCTCGCACGACAATCTGGACCTTAAAAAGTTCGTTGTACTGTTTCTGACCCTATAATTTAAATGTAGGGTATACATTGTATGTACTTGTAAATGTATAAATGCAGTGACCGTGGGAGGGCCATGATGATGAGAAGGGTGGTCATATCTTTAATTCTTAACTTTATTTCATTATTCATTTTCCGATACGCGTCGAAATACGGTAATTCAGGATTGTCATTGATTTTACACGCATTTCCATATTTAAGAAAGGTATTTTAAACATTTAATAAACAGGAAATTAGTGAAAGTTCAAATAGGATAAATAATTCGACCGTTGATTTTTAATCTAAACTATCTATGCACGAACACTGTCACAGAAAGTCAATTATTGTCATACGTCAGACTGGAGAAGAAATATAACCAACTATACACCGTCATATTCACCGATATGACGTATGGCAATAATTGATAGGACAATGTTCGTGCATAGAACGTTTAAATTAAAAATCAACGGTTAAATTATTTATCCTATTTGAACTTTCTTTTTAATTATGTTTAGTGCATTCCTTACATTTAACCTTGTCACTACATGTAGTAGTGTTTTAAACCATCCGATTTAAAACTTGGCGAATGTTTCTATATGATCTCAAATTTTTGATTCACTGATTATAAGAAGATTAATTGGTTTCTTTTTTCACGACGATTTCTTGTGTTTAGCAAAGTGAGATACACGTTTCGGATTAGAGGGAACCTGATGAATAGACCTAATTCGTTTTTTGTTTTTATATTTTAAATCTAACTAAACAAAATTCTAACAACATGTACAAAAACGGCGACGTTTTTTTCGTCTGAACAAAGACCCCGCTTTTCCGAGTAATGAAATGCATCTCCACTGTTTGTCATTTGTAAATGTAATGCTGCAGCAGTACACGTACTGCATGCAGTCTCCTTCTTTTCCAGCTTCTTTATCGTAGATTTTTCGGCGAAGGACAGTTCAAAATTATCGATTGTTCGTAAAGCTGTTTGCGAAGCGGATTCGGCGCAGTGGCAAAATAGAGGATTTAGGGTCCAAAAAAGTGCCCGAAACTTTCCCTCGAGGGCGTTCTGGTCGCCATGTTTCTGGCTCCGGGAATCTGGCCAACTCATTTTCTCGCATCGCGTTCATCAATAGGCCTTGGATGCAATCTACGAGCGCTTGTAAATAATTTGGACCATAAACATGGATATACAATGCACGGTGCGCTCAGATAAAAAAGGAAAATTCATTTTATTCAGCCAATTCTTCCACTGTAATTGAATTTTCTCATTGATATAGACCCCCCTACTAACTTACTTGCGCGTACTTCGCCTCTTAGTTACAGATTAATGTAGGGTTTCATTATGCCAATTTCCATTTTAGCGCTGATACTTGCTCATAAATTGCTAAATGCACATATAGGAAACATTTGGAAAAAAAATATGCTTCGAATCTGCGAGGTTTATCCTTTTCATGGATACCACGAATCTCTTTGAGTAAGAGGTGCAGCTAGATCTAAAGAGGTTTATTTACCTACTTTACCTGTTTTATTTACAACTACAATACGATGAAAACGAAATCGTGATGCACGAATAAAACCGACGTTTCGCAAAACATGGCTCAGATGTTTTTACTTATGCGTGCCTATTCTGCAACTGTCTCCTTATTATTGATCGTATTCTAATTAAGAGTTGAATATAGCTCGTTATTCCATGTGAATCAGTATATGTACCGTATATGAGGCGGGCTTTGCCCGTAAATTCCGAGCAGTTGCCAGTTCGCTCGAAGCTCATAAACGCCAAAAATCAGGATTGATTTATTCATGCATGTTCTTTTAATTCATGCTCAACGTGAATATACAGTATGTTCCTAGTCATCGGAACATGATCGAGGACGCGGGTTTATAATATAGCAGGTCGTGCATTCAGCAATAAGTAAATGTGAAAACACGCGTGCATCAGTATTATACTTCTTTATAGTTTGACCCGGGGTATTTCCGGAAGCCAATTTAAGCAATTTAGTTCTCTCGGTTCGAATAGGTAAAAGAATGCATGCATTTCAAATAAACGTGCAAGTTGTATATAGTTTGTTGGTAACACTCGGCGACTTTCGAAATATCTGATTCTAAGGTAAAACGGAACAGGTGATCGCAAAACTGAAGACAAGGAAGGTGGCAACTACAAGTATAGGGGCATTGTATATGCTCTTGACCAGTTCCGTACATTAGCCATCGAGTAAGCACTCGCTTAGGGCGCCACCTACATGTAAGGGAAGATTGACAAATGTTAATAATTAAGTTTTGTTATTCGTCAATTCCTTATTCCATACTTCTTTCGAGGAACTTACTGTATGGTCTACGCGTCGCTCGCTTTAAAACCTGCGTCTCGGAAGCTAAGTTTTTTGGTCAAACGGCCACGCTCGGCGTCGACCAGGATTCGAAACAGGTGCCCCTTGTTAAGGTGGACGCCATGTATGGCGCGCCATCTGCTGGCTTTTCGTCCACCAATCTCTCCGCAACAGTAGCGCTGGCGCACTAGCAATGTGTTCGCGACGCGGGAAAGGACTCCTCCTCGGTTCGCCTTCTTCCGAACGCTTTTCGGTTGCTGGGTTACGGCGCTGGCAGCAACATCCAATGCAGGAGGAATGTAGCCATCCTCTCAGTTCCGCTCGGGACACTCTTTTTTGGTGCAATGGATGCTCTTTACGCGCCGCTTGATTGCTTCTCCGCAATGCCGTGCCGCGTTTTCCACCGAATTTGACCCCCTCCCCATCCCTCCCCGCCCCCCTTCCCCCCGCTCCTCCCTACCACCACACCCCCCCCCCCCCATTCCTCGCGACCACCGTCGCAATTCTTCGGTTTTTCGTCGTCCGTGTCTCGCCAAATCCTCCGGTGGACTAACGTGGTGCTGAAGAAGAAGATCAACAGCCGGATTAAGAGGCCCACCTCTCAAAGCGTTTCCGCTGTGGCTCATGGACATCGAGGGGCAAGATGCAAATGATAATAGTGGCCGGAGGGTAGGTGCACGCATGCGTCCCCTCCCCCTTTCCAATCCCGTCATTCAGTTTCACGGGCGGTGACCGCTGGTCACTCCTGTTGCCCCCGTGTTACGTGTATATACGGTAAGAATCACGCTTTTGGGTGTCTCGAAAATCTGCTGGAAAAAAAAATAGGCGTTCTTTGTTTTATGCGTTTTTTGATCCGCGATCGAGTCCCGTGTCGTTTCAGGCGAATTTCGGTGAAATCGTGTTGCTCCGCTCACGTGCGAGGGGACGACCGAATAGTCCGTCGACCGATTCCTGCGGCTCGATGGTGAGGCACACGCTCGCATCCTCGTAAAAATGAGGTTTGTCCAGGCTTGCTTCAAAACGAACCTATATGGAGAAATGGAACAGGCGGAAACGCAGCAGCATAGCATCGTACCCAGGGTATAGGGGTACACCCTTAATAATTATGCGTCTATGGGTTTATTACTCCTGCGCTTGATGATGCAAATTTACAAATAAGACACGCCGAAAAATGTAGATTTGTACATCCTTTTCCTCGCAATGACGATGTATCGTCTTGACCTGACAATGTTTTTCTTAAAACATGTCTAGGATTACGAGCAGATACGGATGATGCAGGTACTCGCTAGCTTTTTCTTAACGTATTAACAATCCCCTTTGAAAGTGTGTCAATTTTGGCGTTCATGTCGTAAGGGGCCATCCGTAAAGGTCGTCCGGCAAAGGGAGGGGGTATGCGAAAATGAGACGGGCGGACAGGGGGAAGGGTTCGAGGTAAGTGGGCGTCCGGATGTCAACTTGTGTTTAAACTGTGATCAGTTTTAGATGATGAATTGATTGCATTGGTTTTATTTTCTTTCTAGTCACTCATAGGCAAATTTGCTGATTTTTTCAGCTTTCAAAGCCTGCATCAGGTAGGGTGGCCACAAATCAGGGAAGTCGGGGAAAAATCAGGGGAGAATAAAGTGGTCATGGAAGTCATGGAAATGTCAGGGAAATTTGTGAGTGATCCGGGAAATTTTCCCAAATAAAAGCAAAATGCTATCCGTGCACTGTCTGCTAGCAGCTCCATCCCCAATTATCCTCTTCAGCTAGACTCGTAACAAAATCTAGTGTTTTGCCAAGCTTCTCATTGAAATTGCTATTTTATTTTTCATAATGACAAAAAAATTGATATGCATTAACGAGTAAGTTTTTGTCAGGGAATTTTGGATATTAGTCAGGGAAAAGTCAAGGAAATTGAAAATGAAAATGTTGTGGCCACCCTGATTAAATAAATACATTACTGCCCGTGTATGGAGAAAGAGTTCATTTTGGCCTTTAAAACTGGGTGGTTTGGTATTTTGTTAAGGGAAATTCCCTGTTCCCTATAATATTCTGTGGGTCTGTGGTTCACAAATGGTAATATTTTCAATGTAAAAATTTATAAAGAATATATTAAAAATTGCTTATGTAATCAAGTGGGGGGAGGGGGTTACATAAACAGGACAATGGCGGATAGGGGGTAGTCTAAAAACCTGGAAAAATACAGGACGTTATTTATGGATGATCCTTATGCGTAACGTGGTCGATCTACAGGTCCACTGGCATCAGTAAACGTGAACGTTCACGCACGACACAAAGAAAGGGACAGAGCTTGGGCGGCAGGGAGATTTCTTGTCCAAACTGTCGTGGATTTCGTGTTTTGCTGACATTGATATACTCGAAGTCTTCTATAGCGGTAGATTTGCCTTTTTTAATTACCATTTGTACTTGGAATAAGGAATAGTGAATATAAATGAAGAAGTTGATTCTCGTGTATCATCTCTCCGATTTTCGGATCTTAATTTTTTCTCATTGTCTGAAATGCGCATCTTTTTTTATTGCATTTGATCTCGCTTATACCAAACAAGTTGTTTTTAAACTTAACATGTTTTTTATATATCATAGCCATCCTAGCACGGTTTCCTTTTATATTTAATATATTCTTTGTTTAGTACGCAGCCATTTCTGGTGTTTGTTATATCTTCATGTTGATTTCGTGAGTGAATATATCCTCTATATTAATCAGTGGTTACAAAGATCATTTCGGACGTGCGTTGGAGCACGTTTCTTTTGCATCGGGATCTTGGGGTGTTTGATAAACCCGCATGCCCAAGTATCCTGAAAAGCAAGCTTTTTAAAGCAATCGTCTATCGGAAAATCTAGTAACATATACCTAAATGCCGGCAATTTAGATTAATAGGACGATATGCGCCCTTGAAACTGCTCTTGCCCCTGTTTTATAGGGGTGTTGACGAATGAGAGCGTCGGAATATAGGTTATGTACCAGTGACATCCACCTAATATGTATTTATTACCTATTTGGAGAGTGGCCAAGGGACTTGTCTCGTCATGGGCAACACATGGCTTTACCAACGATATGCTTATTTCAAAATTAACTCCTGAATCACGTTCGCTAAGGAACATTTCTTATCTTCGGAAAGCTGGATTTTATTTGCAACGGTCATTGAGGATAAAAAACGTCAGAATACGTCGTGTCATAAAACCATTTTTTGCCATTCATTGCCAAACTATCCCAATACTGTACATGAAAAGCTCAACGCCTAGATTAGAACAAGATGGCCATTCAGCTGGTTGTGACCGTTCGAGGAAAAGGACGATCTGAAGACGATGCCAAAACCAGGATCTATATACTTTTACTTTTTTAGACCTATTCAGGGCAATTGAGACGAATTAATTTACATGTTGTGTAAGTTAATGACATTTTTTTGCCAACGTGAATTATTTTGTTCGCGTTTAGCGAACAATCGTAAGAAACAATCGTTGGATTCGGCCCCGAGAATTTGAACACATTCAAGGACGAACTAAATTATGAAATAACATTAAAATCCATGATAAATGAATGATGGAATAGTAGGGCCTATATCTGATAGGGTTTAAGAAATAAATTTATAATGAATTACATTTTTCAGATGAATTTAGATGATTTGGTCAGTTCTAGTTCTGTATGATTCATAATAAAGGGCAAAACTCGGCGTATAAAATATATCAGGTGCATTATTTGGATTCTACTCCCGCATTTCGAACCCACGTCCTAATTAAAATTTTAAAAGAGCCAACCATTTTTATGGCCACGTATGCATGTTGGCTCAATATCAGACTACATCGCTAAAAATAACTGAATCAGAGAGAAATGATCATGAAAAGCCAGTAGTTAAACAGCAAACTTGCATTTACTTATTTAGCACTTTTAAAATACGGACCGTATTATTGTATTAATTAAATGGAGGATTGGAACTCGATTTAAACAATTAGTCATTCGAGGTATCTTCGAATACACGTTGCAACGTTTTAGCGTTGGTATACGAAGTGGGACATTGCTTTCTTCATTTAATATGGTGGACAATGTTTTAATGCATTAAGTGCATGGGCTTCATCAAGGATCGCTAGCTTTTCCCTCACCAATTTGAATCCAATACTCGATTTGATAATGTCGATTTAATACTGAAATTGATGTGCATCGCAACAAAGACGGCTACTTCCCTCATTGAGTCTGTCAGATAAGGTACATTGTTACGAAGCGAGTCAAGCGTGCATTACATCTCGAGCTTCTTCCCTCGTTTCTATCGGCAATGATTTCCTGCTCGACGACACCCATCATAACAGTCAATTGTTGTTATAATTAGGAGCATTTGTAACACGGGTGGTATTAAGAAATGCCCTCGAGTAAGAAGATCACATGTAGTCGGTTACTAATGAAGGTGCTAGCACAATGATTTTGACAGCAGTTGTTTCTAATCTCCGTCTAATTGCTTTAATGAACCCACAGTATATAGGACTTCTTAACGACTAAAATGATCGGTGTATTAGTAGCGACACATGGGTCTATAACATGGGTCGGCAAACTTTTGAGACAGAAGAGCCAAAAGTTACAATTTTCAAAATTTCTCACTTTTGAAGAGCCACTA